>MVJL01000553.1:0-146074 GCA_002156465.1 Macrocentrus cingulum | reverse complement strand
TTCAAAGTTTTTATTTCACCGGTACTCGTGACGCATTCGACCTTTCCCGCACCAATTCCATGTACTTCACTGCACGCCTGGTTAGCCACACGCACTGTAGAGCGATAATTCGTGTTCAAATCCTCGAAAAAACTTGCATCATTAGTCATGTGCCTCGTTGCCGCAGAATCTAGACACCAAGCGGCCGGCATATTTTTGTGTGCGGCACTGTACGCTAAACCCGCGCCACTTGATTCCTCATCGCTGCTTGACTCAGCCTTACTTTTTGTAGACGCTGCGACCTTCTTCGCGTTGGCTGACTTTGACTTATCCAGGCATGCCTTAAATTTGAAACAATTTGCTTTAATGTGTCCCTTTTTATGACAAAAATGACACTCTATAGTTGATTTCGGCCTGTCCACTCTCAACGCACTGTCTGCTGCCTCATGACTAGTACCCTGACTAAATTTCCTGCGATAATCAGCTAATAATTTATCCTTGACCAGAGAAAGAGTCACTTGATTCTCTTCTCTAGCCTCCAGTGCTGTTACCATGGTGTCATACGACTCAGGTAAACTGCTGAGAAGCATGGCCACCATCATATTCTCAGGAATAGCTTGCCCCAAAGCCACCAACCTGTCTGCACGCTCTTGCATCTCCATGAGGTGCTTTTCCATGTTCCCGCCTTCTGGGAGCTTCAGTGAACAGAGTTGTCGGAGCGCAGCCACAGTGTTGGACAACGTGGCCTTTTCGTGGTACGACTTGAGCGCGTCCCATGACGCCTTGGCAGTCTTGGCATTGCGGATATGAGCGAATTGACTTTCCTCTACCAACAAAGCAATTATTGCTCCGGCTTTGCCATCCCTCTTGAGCCACTCTGCTGCTTGCGATGGATCTGCATTAGCCGGCGGTCCACTGTTCACGACATCCCATAGGTCCTCCTTGATGAGAAGTTTCTCAACACAGAATTTCCACGTAGAGTAATTGTCCAGATTTAATTTTCTAATACCAAAAGTGCCCATGTGACTATCACTTCCCGCCATTTTGCCAGCTCACTCACTTGCCGTGCCACGCTTCGCCTTGAATTGTCCAAACGTGTCCCTCTCTACCTCACACAAATTCTTTACACAAAAATTAACAATGAACTATTCAAAAAGAACTGCACTTTCCTCATTACTCTGGGCCCATAACCTGTTGGACAAAGATAGTCCGATAACCAGCGATTAATAGGAAAGGAGTGTGATGCGAGGTGACAAAATAATACGTACTAGAGTTATTTGGACAACACGTCCACTCTCTACGTTTAATTTGAAGCAACTGAGTGCAGCACCAAACCAATAAGCTGATAAGGCTTTATATACAGTTGTGTTGGTGTATTGCTGGATGTCTGTGTGTATGCATGTGTATAAAAACGACATGAAGACTATTGCTTCAACAAAAACCAATTAATTTGGCGAGTAATGAGTCTCAAAGTTCTCAAGTTACACAAAAAAGCTATATTCCTCGGAGTTGTCAAAACTTTGAGACTCGCAACTAGCCAAACTAATTGGTTTTTCGGAAAAAGTATAAGAACCTTTTTTATAGATAATTAAAAATTGAATAACTTTTATTTCAAACATTTTTCTCTCTAAATTATATTTTTCGTGGAAAACGTTAAAAAAAAAAATTACATCAAGAAGAATACCTATTTCGATCGGATTAAAAAAAAAAACTTTTACAACTATTTTAATTACAACGAGTCTTGAAAATTTTTTCCCTTCAAGTATAATCACTGTTAAACTTGAAACTTCAAATAGATCTAGTAATTAGACTATACAGTATAGGCCAGAAATATTTTTATAACGTGTTCCCACGTTCTCGATGGCAATCTCGACACTTTTGCATGTGAAAATCAAGGTGTTAGCACAGTTTACTGCTTGACTTTCACTTGTGCTGCAATTTACTTACAAACCAGAAGTGAATAAATATATTTTAAACAAACTATTTACCATAAAGAAGCATTTTTTGCATCTATATTGATGTCGGGGAGTCAGTCTCGCGTGGAGAGTAAAAAAGTGTCGGCGCAAAAAAAACGAAGATTGACGAGACAAAAGAATCGTAGGACGTGGCGCGGACACCGCATATCCTGAAATTGGAAAATCGACAAAGCAATAGCTGCAAGCGGCGGATTAATATCGCGCAAACAGGCTGCAGAGCTGTGTGTGCTAGCTCTTGGAGATGTGCGCGACAATCTCCAATTACGTTGCAATGCAAATGCCACACTCTCCTGCACCTATATATCTAATCCAGACGCCTGCTTATAGACAGTTATACTCTGGCGCGTCCATTGTTGAGCTTTTGTGTGTAGTCTGAATCCCCGTGATGCCCACACTCTGCACTAACGAACCTAAAAGTCAAGCTCCACTGTCACCTGGATATATTTTTCAACCTCTGTCTTGTAAGGAAAAAAGTTCCTGCCCAAGTTCTCCAGCACACAAAAAAATTTGTCAAAAATGATTTTGACTTACGTTTGGATATTTCGATCATGCCCCAGCTAGAACATGGAGTAGTTTAAGAAGATTTTGTCTGAGATTTTGAGATAAATCGTTTTTAGAAAAATTTATTTGCTAATATCTTGATAAGGATGCGAGTTAAACGGATTTTGCTAGAGACCTTTTTTATAGCTAATAAAATTCTCTACAAAAAAGATATCTTGATAAAAATTTCTATCTTCGATAGTTTTGGAGATATTGTGATTTAAAACAGCAAAATAGTTTTTTATATACGCTCTTTTGGCTTTAGACACGCGATACATAATAAATTTTCAATGTGGCAGGCAATTCTGGATATCTTAAAATTAGTCTTAAGAATTCCAAATAGTTTGACATAAAATGGTATAGATAGTAAATTATTTATTTATTTTTTTACACTGTTAAACGGGCTCCCTGTCAAAATATGTCGCATAGAAAATTTATTTGTTCATATTTTTCATTCTAATCCGATAAAACCTTCCTAAACTATTTTATCTCCTATAGCTGAAATATGATAAAAATTATATCATCCAAACGTGAGTAGAATATCCGCATTATTTATCGAGTATTTATGACGTAAAGTTTTCAGGCTGTTTTTAACGCTCAAAGAGGCAAAATTCTTCCTCTGCCATATTTGATATGTTTTAAGATATGTACCAGTACGATTGTTTATTTTTATTATTTTTTTTTTTTTCCCCAAACGATGAAAATAGTGTCTGGAAAAGATTTCATTTGCTTTCAAAAGAGTAGAGGGTCACGATTTCAACGGTTATAAAATACATAAACATTAGAGTCGAATCGAAGCATGTGCTTGAGTTTCTGTTGGTGGTCACAACACTGTTTTATCCTGCAGTTGGTTCGGAGAATCTTGATTGCGTGGAAGCTCGAACGTGCGAGTGTCCAACTGAACAACACACAAAAATATCAAGAGAAAGGTTCACTCGAGTGAATCAAATATTCTATCGCTATTCAACAGTAAAATACCTATGTATGTTTGTGATGGAGGATCCTCCTCGAGAAGCGAGAAAAATATTTCTGGCGCGTATACAGGTGACGCTATATACATACTGAAATTTTGTAAAAAAAAAAAAGGGCCAAAACGGCTGCCATCGCATATCAGGTATAAGACGAAAAGAAACTTCTAGCTCATCTTACGAAACTCCTCTGTTTAGTTTGACCAGCTGTCAATGTCATAAGTGTGTTCACGAAAATTCAACATCTCGATTTTTTAGTCCATCTCAAAAAAATTAACATCTGCACAAAAAATACATTTTTGGGATAAATTTTAGATTTCAAAATAATCACAAAATTTCCGCAAAGTTAAAAAAATTAAAATTAAATTTTCACAGATGAAAAAATGTTTTTATCGTCATATTTTACTCAAGTCTGTCATTTTTTTGGAATTAAAATCCAAAAAATATGTCATTTTTTGTTTGTATTTTTGCGGCAATAATTTCAATGCATGATGTGAGGTATAGCATTATTATTATCTCGTAATCTGCGGGAAATAATCTAATCCCAGCGACGGTGGCAGACATAAAATATATAGTTGAAGTGGCGCATCAAGAGAGGCGTCGCGACGCCATGCGCATATATAGTAATTTGGAAGCGTCGACGGGTTGCATTTATACCAGGATGGCTTATATAGCTCGATGGTAGACAAAGCACGTTTATGCACATTACATCTCGGGCCTCCGGGCTGTAATAATTTACGATAGACAAAAATGTTGCTCCAGTCGAGTTCTGGTGATATTTGAAAAATGAAAGTGTAACAGAAAATTTTTTGTTCATGATTGCAAACTTACAACCCTTCTCTGCATATATATACCACAACGACAAACATGTGCGCTCATATAACAACCCCCTATTCTGCACTCATATACCCTTTTTCCAGAGAATACAAGAACGATAAAGGGGATTGGCCTCTTTCTTCTTAATGCCACGTGTTTCCAGACAATAAATTTCAAGGTGAGAATGCCAATAGGGTGACGAATCTTATTACAAACAATGTTTCCGACTAAAAAAATATAGACCCTTTTTTATTTGTCACCGAGGAAAATATATTTATAACTTAACTATCCTAGCAAAAATAAAGAAAATATTGCGTCACTGCTATAATCAATGAAAAGAACTTATTATTTTTTTGTTAATGTATCGATAACTCGATAAATAATCGAGATGACGAAAAATATTATAAGGGTTAATTAATAGAAATTTTAATTCTCTACAAAAAAAGTAGAATAAATTTTTTCAATATTTTGCTTTGTTTTCGATATATTTTGAAAAATATGAATTTTAATAATCTCAAATTTTTCAAAAATTATGAAAAATACAAAAATTTTTATTTAATGTTAATCGAGATTTCTGAAAGGGGTGTAAATATCGGAAATTATCTGCGCTGTTTTCATGATTTTTTCGGTTTTTCAACGATAACTCGGTAACTAAGCGAGATAATGGAAAATTTTATTAGAACTAAATGATTTAGGGTGAGTTTTCTGACAAAATCTGTCGAATAAACTTTTTTGCATCTTTCTTAGTTTTTCAGAAATTACGGGGTTTTTTGAAATTCGAGTTTTCCACAATATCTCAAAAACAAAGCTACTTAAATATAAAAAAACTTTATTCTATACATTTTTTATAGGAAATTTAATTTTCTATTATTCAACTCTTGTAACATTTTTCGCTATCTTGCTTATTAATCGAGATATTGCAAAATAACACTAAAAAAAATCACCCAACAAATTTTATACACATACCACGTAATAATATCATGCTAAAAGGGCGTATATATATTTTTTTTCATTAATATTCCAATAATTCAAAAAATAATCCAACTAACAAAAAATTTTATGGGAGTCGATGTGTTCTTGAGATATTTTGAAAAATAAAAATTTTCAAAATTGAAATTTCTCAAAAACTAACAACAATACAAGAAAATTTTATTCTACATTTTTTGTAGGGAATTTAATCCTCAATCATTTCACTCTAATGATATTTTTTGTTATTTTATTTATATACGGAGTTATCACCCAAAAACCAAAAAAAAAACCACAAAAACGGCGAAATTTCTACAGAATACACCCAAACATCCGTTTACTGCCACGATACAGTGTTAAAATAATTGTGTAAATTCAATTGCTTGTACCCCAGATGCGTTTTAAATCCCCATGAGTCATAAATCTGTATAGACCAATTACTTAGCAGCGTGTAATTACTTTAGTAAAAGGAAAACTTTAGCATAAGCATCCTCTACCGCAGTGAGTCAGAAGATGAGTGGCCCTGCTCAGGTATTTTATCAATCACATTAAGCAACCACACAGCAACACTCTCATGCAGCTACTAAACGATCTTAAAAACAGCGAGACAAATATATCCGTAAAAGCATCATCACACAGATACATCAATCTCCAAGGAAAAAACCACATTTTCGTCTGTCACATAATCTTTTTATATCTCTCACATCCCTCTTCTCGTTATTGTGTAAACGGGTGAATATATGCCATGTGCGTGATCTCGATGACTCATGTGATAGGAACCACAGAGAGAAGACATTCCAGCGCAGAAAAGTCCAGGATGCTGCTACATCTGACTCACAACTACAACATTCTCTTCCGTTTTCACCTTCACTTCCCATGCTCGAATTTTATTTTTATTTTTCCTAAAAGGTACTGTCGTATGATTTTTTTTTGTGGTATGTCAGAATTAACACCCTATTTTTGAGCTAAAAAAAAAATTCAAAAATTTTACAAATATTTTTATAAACCAACAAAATGCATTAAATTTTATGATGTAAATATTTCAGCATAAATTAAAAAATTTATGCGAACTTGAATAATTTTTTTCTTGAGTATAAGTGACTATATTATGCGTTTTTTTTTATTATTAATCAAAAAAAAGTTAAAAACAATGAATTTTTTTTGCAATTAGTTATGATAAATTTTTGCGTTTATCAAAGTATTTTTATTTTTAATTGAAAATGCGTTAATCCGGACACTGACATAAAGGGCCTATGTATTTCATTCAAATTTTGGCGACAAATGGCCTTGAAATTTTACTGATCCATCAAAGACATAATTTAAAACTAATTTTTATCTATTTTTTATTATAGACGACCTTCACAGCAGCACAACTTATGAAAAATTATAATTAACCACAGTTTAATAGACTGCAGACACAAAATTCATTTATGTAGATATCATATACCATGAGGAGAGTTCTTTTGCGTCAAGGTGACCAAGGTGTGATTAATAGTCATGTCATGAGGAATGCTTTTGACGATAAAGGAACTGGAAATTCCAACTTAATAACTTCCTGTCACAGATTTTTGCTGTCTTTGTATGCTCCAGTTACACGTGTGAGGAACAAAAAAAACCGCGTGGATGGCAAGCAAACAGCTTTCGATAAACTGCGTCAAAGCGACTGCACTCGAGGTCATGAATGCCCTTTTACACGCTTTGCATCGTGGTTATATCAGCCCTAAAGTCGCAAATATAGGTCTTCATGTATATCGACAATCATAACTGCTCCAAAAACCAATACAACCACAAAAAACATTGAGAAATAAACATTTAAAAAATTTCCCACACTTTAGATAAATATTTTTGCCCCCTCTGGAACACACTATTAGCAACAATCTCAAAGGAAAACCACACTTATCATGTAGGACATGATAAAAAAATTTCCAACAAAGCATCATCCTGTGATTTTTATCTCTATCTATATACGCGTGTAAAGTGGTATTATGAAGCAGATATAAAAGTAAAATTGATAGCATCGGAAATTAACTGATGATGGACTCATCTTCGCCATCAACGTCCATCAATCTCGGTATAAATTTAATTACTTACATCGACAGGAGAATTCCTCTGTCAACGCAACGATATAAAAACAGCGAGAGTAGTTTTGTCTGTTCAATATTCTTCGTCTGTGTCTCAGACCCTCGAAGATCCTCAAAAAAGTGTCCTTCGACTTGGCCAAGTCTGGGCACGCTCTCGTCTGCTCTTGTACGAGGGGTCAACGCCATTAGAGACACGTTAGGATGCAAAAGAAATTTATAGACCGACAAGTATAAACGCAGAGCTTTGCAACAAATAGAATTAAAATGCCAGACAGATGGTTTTAAATGTCGCATGAGCTGAAAATTACCCAACACCACGATACTTTCTATGAGTACTCCACAAATAACCCTTTAGGACCAGCATATAAGCTCATTTTCCATCGACTAGCCTCCGCACTCAACGGCGAAACTCCACCCTGATGGTCGAAACCACGAGAAAGTAACTCAATACAGCAACACTCGCTTAAAGACAACCCTTTTTAATCATCGAAAAGTTGTTTAAATTTTAATTTTTCAGTATCGTTCTATTTTTTATCATAAATGCCCTTAAAAAACGAACAAAATGACCAAAAAAAACCATGCGAAATGTCAATTTTTCGATTTTCTATGGCAAAAAATAGTTCCCTTTAGCATACATACTATTCATTCGATTATCAGTTGTCCTGTAAAAAAAAAAAGGCCGGAAGCGACGGGTAAAAATTATTATAAACACCCTCAATTTATCAAGTTGAATATTAAAGAACTTTGTTTGTAATGCGACATTTGACCTCTGTGTGCAAAGTATATGATAAAATCAGCAAGTCAAGAAATAATCGTACTCACCCTGTGTAAAATGCATGGCAACCATGGCGCGCGTGATCACCGGCTCATGTATATATCCCAACCCCCGTCTGACACTGAGGGTAAAGTCCTGCAAGCGATAATCGCACTTGACTGACAGTGAACCCTGCGGATCAATTATTCACTTCACATGTTTGGCGTCACGTGTGCCATGAACCCAAGCGCGGCTTTGAGCAAACACTAGAGAAAAAATGAATGGAATATTGCAAAACGTGCTGAAACACTGCGATCTAACTGACAGATGCGGATCACGCGTGAGAAACAACGTTTATTTAATGAAACACTCAAACTGCAAACCTGCATGCCTGACAGTTGC
Source organism: Macrocentrus cingulum (assembly GCA_002156465.1). Lineage (NCBI taxonomy): Eukaryota > Metazoa > Arthropoda > Insecta > Hymenoptera > Braconidae > Macrocentrus > Macrocentrus cingulum. The sequence continues at coordinate 137,592 of MVJL01000553.1, read as the reverse complement.
CACCCGACTGACGCTTTTCGAGGCGTCCCGTGTATGGCCGCTATACTCTCCCCTCCGACAAAACACTGCTGTTGTTATTATTGCCCTGTTTTTCACGCACGCGTCGCGGTAACTTACCGACAGAGTTTCCCAGCGAGATATTTGGTTTCTTCCAGGTGACGCCACCATCTTGATGAAGCAGCCCACGACTCTATTTTTGCACGGATTTACTTTTGCTAAATATAACTTTGTTGCTTCTTTCCGGCTTCATTCAGCCGTGGAAGTGTCCGGTGTGACGACAGTAGGTGACGCACAACGTGACGTGAGGTATTACGTGACAAGATGACACATATGAACGCTAAAAGTTTTTTTTTAGAAATTTTTTTTGTGGTTGGAGATAGTTGAGGATGCAAAATTTTATTATTGATAATTTTTGCCTCTTCCGACAAGCCAGCACGGGGGTCATGTCACGGAAATGCGAATTCGTGAGCGGAAAAATGATTCTGCCGTTATATGATCGTCAAACCGTTTTTTGTAGTTCAGGCACGATTACATCAGACAGTGATCAGCCATGAATCATAACACATCGTGAATAAATTGTATGACTCGTTTATAGGCTTTATTCATGACTGTTTGTGCTGTTTCTTGTGAGCGACAGATGGACAGCAACCTTTAGTTGGATATCTTCACCATCATAATCATTTTCATCATCATTAGTGTGCTGTTGGACATATCTGGCAGGTCGTCAGTTATTTTCGAGCAGTCAAAGTGTGGAAAAAATATCCAACTAGAGTGGACCTAGCTAGTTTAGCGACCTGGTTAACATACTTTATATTTGAAGGGCTGAGTTTCAGGTTCCAAGGTTCGACGACCTCAGTAACAGATCCGTTGTCCCATTCGTCATGCACGCTGACGCGACCAGATGCAGTGCCTACACATTTTCTCCTCGTTTACTGTGTATCATATATGATCATGCCTAATATGCCAGTCACTTAGCGTGGAGACCATCAGGTACAGATTCGATCGAGAGAGTTCAAAAGCTCTCAATATTTTATAAATTATTTATGCAATCTCTCACTTAAATGTATCTAGTTTAAACAGAATAAATTCCAATGAATGCACAAGCGTGTTTAGAGAGTCAAGTTATAGCGTGAGATTTAACGTGGAGGATAAATCTACCCCGACCAAAAACTCCTGATTGAGGGGAATGTGCCTGCGGTTGGTTGTACCGCCGCAATGTGTACCAGAAAGTACCGTAGAACCTGTATCTGCAATAAAATAATAAGTTAAGATTACTTCAGCGTGGGTGGCACGAGTTCAGCCATTGGAATCTCTTTGCAAACTTGCGAATGGAAGAAAACCTGTTTCCACCATCATCAGCATTTCTCTAGCTTGCGATATAAATAAACCTCTAAAAAGTTCTATATTGCACACCCTTTATACACTCCTCTACACTCGCCTATGTCCATTTTCGCTAATATTTCTAGTTAAAATGGCTCGACACTTGAATCATTATTTTAAAAAAATTTTACATGTCCTACTTTTTTTCTATTTAGTTTATAATCAATGATTTATTTCCATTTTTTATGCTAATGATACTAATACTTTACAAAAAACGTCCTTGCCCGTGCGGAAGTATTTTTCTGAATTACTCTGAAAATACTCTGTTTTTAGCTCTGAATTTTTTTGAAAAATTCCAATAATCTCTCTGATTAATTTCTGAATAGTTATGAAAACACTGTCAAAATTGGAACTTGAATTTTCAGATATTTTCATATAGTAATTCAGAGTGTTCGTAAAAAGTATCAAAAACAATTTTTCAAAGTAAATCAGACTATTTCAGAGCACTTTTAAGTATGTGTAAATGATTGTTCTTTAATCAATATGTTTTTATTTTACAAACAGTATTCTAACAGTAGTAAATACATAAAATTTATTTAAATACATAATGGAACACTTTTTACTGTTTATATAATAATATCTTCAGTGATACTGGTGAGACTATTGAAAACTAAGACATTTATACACATATTTATCACTTTTCCGAGATTTTTTCCGGAATAATCGGGATCAATCAGAGATTATTGGAATTTTTCAGAAAAATTCAGAGCTAAAAAAACAGTGTTTCAGAATATTTTCAGAGAGTATTTATTCTTTTTTTGCAAGATGGAAACAACCCTCAAAAAAACATTATAACACCTCACAATATGTTTTCTGGCGCCAATAAGCTTTTTTAAACACTTCATTCCACAGGTCGCCACTGAATCGTCTGCAAACCCCTCTCTCTGGCTCTCTCCAAAAGTATTTTTTTTTTTTTTTTCATATTGCCGATCCACCCCCACATGCTCGAAAACGCTGAGAACACTACTATACCGACCGTGACACTGCTCAACTGCGCACGCGCTCAATTTCTGACATTTGTGTTTGCTGCATTGTTTTTTTTCTTCTCTCCTCCTGGCGTTCTATCGTCGCTCCTTCTCTGCGCCTTTTCTCAGTCTATCACATCGACGAGCTTCCTCTTGCTTCGCCTGCTCAGTCGACGGTCTGTCGCGAAAACGAAACGGGGACGACGATGATGGTCGAGTGCGGTTGGAGTTACGTTCCTCCCCGCGCGTTAAAAACAACGATGTGTCTGCGTAGTGACGCTAGAACGCGCTACGCTGTTTAACACGCAAACAAAAGAAATTATTACAACAACCATTCGCGATTGTGCCAGGCTGATTCTGTGGAAACAGAGGTCCATGCGACCGCGTTACTGTCGGCCATGGCTTCCGTGAAGGTGGCCGTCAGGGTCCGGCCCTTTAATAAAAGGTTCGTGAGTGTGTGTGCGCGCACTGACATGTGTAGTGCTCCGTTTTCATGTTCTTTCCTTATCTCGCACGTTGATGCAAATCATGTTTCTCACTCTCGTCATTTCCCACCTGTCGTCGCTCTCTCTCTCTCCTTTTACACTCACGTTTTTATTCATTATTTATTGTATTGCTTGATTTCTGCTTCTTATTTCAAACAGCAATTAAACATCTTCATGCTTTTGTTTCTTACACAAGAGACTACTCATGTCTAGCACTTTCATGATTTTTTGTTTTCAATAGCCACTTGCAAATGTGGATGTGATGCTTTATTCGTGTGAATGTTTATAAATTTATTCGTCGTCATTGTCGGTGACGGAGGCTAAACCTTGTCAAGCATGTCGACAAGATAATACCTGCATTGCTCCATATACACAAGCATGTTTTTATTCCAGGGAACTGGCCATGAACGCGAAACTGATCGTACAGATGGATGGCAAGAGGACACGGATATTTAGTGGCAAGGTAATATGTTGTCCAGTGAATGGAAGTTAGATCATAGTCTCCTAGCTATATAGGTATTGAATGAAAAATACACTAAATTCTCATAGACTACTTTTCAATGCATTTTTTGTTGTTTTCGTGTCACGTCAATGGCCTTTGGGGAATTTTTATTGTCAGCAATCAACTGTGAAACAATATCCTCCAAGCAAAATATAATGCTTCCGTATTGGAAAAACGGTATTATAGCAATGATGAAATGCTGACTCAATTTTTTTTTTTTTTTTTTCAGTATACTGTATATCGACTGCGTGACCGTGATCTTTAATAAATATATCAATAACTAAACATTTAAATAGCTGATTCACTGTTTTTTTTACTATCGAGTTGTAATCATAAGCATGAACGATAAAATCGAATAATTGCTTAATTAATAGGTAAGGTGATTAACGCTTTCATCCAAAGCATCTGTCGTACAATCAATTGCAATTAATGAAACTAGGACAAGAATCCGGATTATAGTGTTTTTTGCATTGTGAATAATATCAAAATCTTGCTTTTTAAAAATTTTTGGTCGTACATTTTTTATAAAATTGTTATTAAATCTTTATTTTGAGATTAAAAAAGACATCGAGGATTGGTTGGTAGTCCTGAGGAAGTTTTGAATTGAAAGAATTGATTAAAGGTCCATTTTGTAGATATTTATGATAAATCCTTATTTTGAGATGAAAAACGACATCAAGGATAAAAAATTAATATTTTCCGAATATTTTTTTCAACTAAAGCTGATAGAAATGGAAAATAATGAATTGAAATTTATTGAGATTCTGAGGAAATTTCAATTGAAATAATGAATTAAAGGTCCAGGCTGGATCTCGTGCGAGAAGCAAAGAATTTAATCTTGTATACATTGATCAGCTGTTGCTGCATCAGCGGAGAAAGTCGTGAGATCAGGGAGAAAATGCAGCAATGGCCAATCTCCCATGATGACTACATCGCTTTCAATTATTTCAAAAATTCCACCTTTATTGCCTCAATACCTATTATCGACATTAACCCTTTGAGTACAAACTGGGTCATCTGGACCCATACGCTGACTTTGATCGAATGTAACACTCAACCATTTGAGAAAATGGTAGGACTATTGACTGGCGGATCTAATTTAAACTACCGACTGTAAATTTCGACAATTGTTGTAGCGTGATGAGTTATCAGATGTGTTTGAGAAGAGATTGTAGTCAGAGCTGAGTTTCAATGCCGTAGAAATCACCTCTATTAGCACGTAAAATAAATACTCTCGATTGTGATAAATCAGATAACTAATTTTTTTATTGATTAAATGTACTTTGAAAAAACTCACATAAATTTGCAGCAAGAAATGTTAAAAATCTAAAAAGTTGTAATTTTTTGATAAAATTCCGTTGTTTAAAAAAATGATTTTATCGTGAATTTTTTTTGTGTGTTGAAGACTTTAATAACCTCTTTAATATTTATAAACTATTTAAACACAATTTCAAGTATATCACTGAATTTTTTAAAAACCAATCGGTTGAGTAGTTGTACAGTTCTACGCAATTCGCAAAAGTGAACAGAGTCAAAATTGACTGAGAGTGTAGGAGATATCGAAAAAATAAATGTGTACTCAAAGGGTTAATAACAATATTTAATCACACGTGTAAAATAAAGTTTTCGAACGCATTTTGTTCCAGAATCATGGCAGTTGTAGAGACATAGACAAAGAAAAATACAAGGATTTTACATTTGACCACTCCTACTGGTCATTTGACGCCAACGATGAGAACTACGCCGCTCAAGATACGGTAGGTGAAAAACTCGTGACAAAAAAGTCGGGTCACATCTGTCAATACAAGCCTATACCCAAAGATGTTAACACTTTAGCAATATTTTTTTTGGCAATCAATCTGAGCGCGACATGATTTGAATTGCAACACAAATATATAACAGCAGTTCAGTCGTGTCGAATGATTTCTTAATCTGGCTCTAGAGTTCACTTGACTATTAAATAAGGCTTGCTTCCGCAGCACAATGTCGGTGTGCGCATATAGCATCGTAATTACACCACGTCACACCGTTTGTATCATACCGTTTAAGGATCCCACGACTACACTTTCCGTTTCAGGTGTTCTACGATCTCGGAACCGACGTCATAGAAAGTGCCTTTGCAGGCTACAACGCCTGCGTCTTCGCCTACGGTCAAACAGGTTCCGGTAAGACCTTCACGATGATGGGCTCGCCGGTAAAATATTTAACAATTACCTCTCTCAATGAAATTCCCAGTTTCTCACACAATAATAATAAAACATTACAATGTTCATACTAGGAATCTCAAGGCCTCATACCACGAATTTGCAAGACTCTTTTTGCAAAAATGGCAGCAGGAAAAGAGGGAGGAGCATCTTATCGTACTGAAGTATCTTTTCTTGAAATTCACAACGAACGGGTCCGGGATCTTTTGAGACCTGATCAAGCTCAATCGCATTCGCTGAAGGTGCGAGAACACCCCAAGAGAGGTCCATACGTTCAGGATCTTTCTAGTCACCTTGTATATGATTACTCAGATATTCAGGTAATGATTAGAAACCCTTTTCCGTCGTTTAAATCGACGACTAATTGCGCTCGATGACTTCTAGGAATGTATGATGAGAGGAAACACGCACAGAACAACAGCCAGCACAAATATGAATGATGTGAGTAGCAGAAGTCACGCAATATTCACGATAACATTCGTCCAGGCGGGCTTTTCAGAGGGCAACATGCCTTCGGAAACGGTGTCTAAGGTTCACCTGGTAGATTTGGCAGGAAGGTAACAATTATAATGATTTTACAGAGAAGTACAGAGGTAAAAGTAGTCGTTTAAAAGCAACTTATTTGTTTCCTAGCGAACGAGCTAATGCTACTGGAGCTACGGGTCAGCGTTTGAAGGAAGGTGCACACATAAATAAATCACTGGTCACCTTGGGCTCAGTGATATCAGCTCTGGCTGACATTAGTTCCTCCACAGACTCAAATTGCTCGAGAAGAAATGTTTTCATTCCATATCGCGATAGTGTATTGACTTGGCTGCTCAAAGACTCACTCGGTGGCAACTCTAAAACGATTATGATTGCCGCGATAAGCCCGGCCGACTGCAATTACGGCGAGACCTTGAGCACACTCAGATACGCCAATAGAGCAAAGAATATTATCAACAAACCGACCATTAATGAGGATCCGAACGTTAAGCTTATCAGAGAACTTAGGGATGAGATAATTAAATTAAAATCAATGATTGGCAAAGATATGGTACGTATAATTAGACATTTAAAACGCTAAAACAATATTTTTTTATCCGTTAAATCAATAAGTGTTTGTGTTTTATTGCAGAGTGTAGAGCGACCGCCTCAGCAGAAAGTTCTGCTTGCACAAATTCACGAGAAGCAGGAGCAGGAAAAAGTGCTTACGGAGGAGTGGACGGAAAAATGGCGAGAGACACAGAAGATTTTGCAGGAACAGAGAGCCTTAGGATTGAGAAAGAGCGGCGTTGGCGTCGTGCTTGACTCGGAGATGCCACATTTAGTTGGAATCGACGATGACCTGTTGAGCACAGGAGTTACTTTGTATCATTTGAAGGAGGGAAAGACACTGGTGGGCACTGAGGAAGCTCAAATGATTCAGGACATTGTTCTGACTGGTGCAGACGTGGAACCTGAACACTGTGTTGTTGAACTTGATGCTGGAGTCGCGACACTCTATCCACTGTCTCCTCACTGCTGGATCAACATGGCTCAAGTGGATAAGCCGACGCGATTGTCTCAGGGCTGTATTATTCTTCTCGGAAGAAACAACATGTTTCGCTACAATGATCCGGCAGAGGCTGCCAAACTTCGCAAGGAGGGTGGCACCGGCAATGGCAATCTGCAATCGACTGTCGTTAATCTCTCAAGAATGTCTTTGCTCAGTTGGAGTGTCTCGGATTTGCATGTTTCCACGTCAAGTGACAATCTCTTGAATTCTAGTGAAGATCTTCGCGCTCTGGAGGAATTGGAGCAGCAAAAGGCGGCCTTAATTAAGGAGAAGGAAGACTTTAAGGTAGTTTTTCATTCATTTAAATACTTCATTTAAATATAAAATAATTTGGTTCAACTTGAAAATCCTTCGAGATTGTTATTAACCGCTAATTGTTGTTTAAAATGTGGAAGAAAAAATTATAATAAGCCTTAAAATTGATTGTTCTAAAATTTAGAAAGTGTAGTTTACGCGGAAAGTTGATTTTTTTTAATCGAACTGTGTTTATTGTGACTAGAAAGAGCAGGAGGAGCGGGAAGAAAGGTGGACAGCTCGGCGAGAGGCTCTGGAGGGTGCCCAGAGGGAACTCGAGAGAGAATGGGGTGCTCAATGGAAAGAGTGGGCAGATGCAATCGCTGCACTGGAGTCAAGGCAACGCGAACTGCGATCACGACGACGACTGCTGGAGCAAGAGCGTCGCGACGAGATGACACAAGTAAGTGACTTGGATTCGCCGTCTCCGGATTTAGTTGTAATACCAATCAGACACCAATTCTACTTGATCCTTGTGGCTCTCGGTGTGCTCCTCTGTTTGTCTGGCAACATCATCATTTATTCGCATGTTTGTCCCTTGGACATGTGACAAAGTCGACAAACAAACTCTTCCGACGACTCTCACGATGACGACGACGACAAACAAGACTAATTTTTAAAACAAAAAATTCCTACGCTGGACTTGGGATTTTTTTGTACTGCTGTAAAATAAGATTTTAGCGAAAAAAAAAACAGAAATGATATTTTTTAGTGCCTGATGTAATACTCAAAATCTAGCTAACACTGGATAACACGATATTGCCGGACGAATGGAATGTTAATTCGATAGAATGTGCTATATTTCAATTTAGGTGTGTAAAAAATTTGTATAAAGGATCATTGTATATAGTAAATCAAATTCAATTGGTCGATAAAAATGTTTATGGGTTTGTTATGCAAGAGAGAAGCAAGAGCGACAGAAAGTAACGTAAAAAAGTGTTGTTATATACTCAATATTGTTGATTAATAAATTTTTCTTACAAATATTGGCCTTGCAATCTTTCACGAATTGATATTAGATACTTTTATCATATATATATATTTTTTTTTTCATCTGTGGTATACTCATTCGAGTAGTTTTTGCACCCATCAACTAAATTTTCGTCTAGTATCACACGTAAAAGCTTGACTTAACAAACCCAAATATTATATAACTCTTAATTTCGGGAAAAAATCATAGACTATTTTCGTTTTTTTTTTTTTTTCTTCGTCATATGCTATTGGAATTAGTAAATAACAATTGGGGTTATTGAGGCAGGTAAGATATTGTGCAGCACCGATTGATCTCCCTATTTATAGTATTGCTAATAAACGTGGCATGCTTTGTGCAATTAATTTATATCAGAGTGTCAATATTTTTAATGGATTGTAAAAATTTTCCCACTTATTTTCCATTAAATTTGTTGACACATTTATTATTTTTTTTATTGAGTTATTTATTTTTTTTCTGTCAAGCGATTTCTACTTATTTTTCCGGTTTTAATTTTTGTTAACGCTACGGTATGTATGTGTGGCTAGGTAGAAAATTTGTGTAGGGAAGTCTCCTCTCTGAGTACCAATCTACAATCCAAACAGCAACAGTTTGAAGAGTTCATGAACAAACGCGATCACATGCTGAGGCGACAACAGCATTGGGACAAGGTAAGACATACGCTTTTTGTTTTGTAATTATCGCGTTTATCATTTACTTTTTTCGTTTTTTTTTTTTTAAATAAAAACTCTCCCTGATAGACCTTGACTTTGATTTGCAAATGTGAGAAATGTATGCATTAAAAAATTCAAATGTCGTTTTTAATTTTCAGACGGACGATGGTGCGATGAGTGACAGCAGTTTGCCGGAATCATGGTCCAGCTTAAATGACCAGAAATCCGTTGACGCTATGAAAGAACTTGTAAATCATCATGTTTGTATCAAATTATCACATTGTTTAATTTAAGTGTGAATAATATTTGGAACGTGATTTTTTTGTTTTAGAAAAAAGAACTGGCTGCGCTTGAATCCGAACTACAGAGCAAGGTCAAATCGCTGAGCGAGCACCAATCGCGAGTAGATAAAATGGAGGAAGATCTGTTGGAGATGGCAGAGAAGCAAAAGCAGATGCTCAGTCTCGAGGTAATTACTGAAAAAATATCACTAACTCTTCGAGTACACATTTTTTTCCGATATCTCCTACACTTTCAGTCAATTTTGACCCTGTTCACTTTTGCGAATTGCATAGAACTGTACAACTACTCAACCGATTAGTTTTTAAAAAATTCAGTGATATACTTGAAAATGTGTTTAAATAGTTTATAAATATTAAAGAGGTTATTAAAGTCTTTAACACGCAAAAAAAATTCACGATAAAATCATTTTTTTAAACAACGGAATTCTATCAAAAAATTCCAACTTTAGATTTTTAACATTTCTTGCTGCAAATTTACATGAGTTTTTTCAAAGTACATTTAATCAATAAAAAAATTAGTTATCTGATTTATCACAATCGAGAGTATTTATTTTACGTGCTAATAGAGGTGATTTCTACGGCATTGAAACTCAGCTCTGACTACAATCTCTTCTCAAACACATCTGATAACTCATCACGCTACAACAATTGTCGAAATTTACAGTCGGTAGTTTAAATTAGATCCGCCAGTCAATAGTCCTACCATTTTCTCAAATGGTTGAGTGTTACATTCGATCAAAGTCAGCGTATGGGTCCAGATGACCCAGTTTGTACTCAAAGGGTTAATGTCGATAATAGGTATTGAGGCAATAAAGGTGGAATTTTTGAAATAATTGAAAGCGATGTAGTCATCATGGGAGATTGGCCATTGCTGCATTTTCTCCCTGATCTCACGACTTTCTCCGCTGATGCAGCAACAGCTGATCAATGTATACAAGATAAATTCTTTGCTTCTCGCACGAGATCCAGCCTGGACCTTTAATTCATTATTTAAATTGAAATTTCCTCAGAATCTCAATAAATTGCAATTTATTATTTTTCATTTCTATCAGCTTTAGTTGAAAAAAATATTCGGAAAATATTAATTTTTTATCCTTGATATCGTTTTTCATCTCAAAATAAGGATTTATCATTCATTTTTACAAAATTGACCTTTAATCAATTATTTGAATTCAAAATGTCTTCAAGGCCTCAATGAATGGTAGAAAAAAATTGATTATTTGATAAAATTAAAACTTATTGCAGTTCGAGGGGCAGGAAATCACAGAGAAAAAACTGTTGCTCGCAAAACGGACTCAGGACCAGCTTCAAGAAATTCTAAAGCGAAAGCAGAGCCTGTCACTGAACCTCAAACGTGCCCTACCAGCGTCGCCAGGGCGATCCAGCAGCAGCAGTGACATTATGTCGGGCCGTGACATAAAATCATTTCAAGACGCGTGTAATCGAAAGTTAAGAATAGCCTCAGCCCTGTGTCTACTACCTTCAGACTTGCCGAGCTCCACCGAAACAACGGAAACATTTCACACGGCAGCGGCAGACTCACCTGAGCTGCGATCACTCTTTCCCGAAACACTGCGCTCGGCCGAGGTGTCTCCCGCGCGTAAATCCAGCCCAGTTATCGAGGAGGACGAGAAGAAGGATGAAAACATGTGCAATGAATGTAAAAATCAGCCTAACGCTGATGAAAAGACTGAATTAAAACATAGTTCACCAAATAATAATCTACACGAGGAGACTAGTGACGAGTCGTCGCCGAGTGGAGATCGATTCAACAGTGATATACACGCGTCTAATTCTATAGTCGAGGAGGAAGAGGACACGTTTGCCAGTCATACCAGAGGCTCTCAGGAAACATTAGCCGTCGGACAAGAGGAGGAAACGTCGTCAAAGGAGAATCAGGAGATGAAAAGACTGAATCAGCAAATCGCACATCAAAGATTGTTGGTGATGAGGTGCCTAGAAGCTAATACACCGGCGAAAGACGATTTAAATCAGCAAATAGCAATTTTACAAGACCTTCAGAGGCAACAAATCGAGCTAGAAGTCTGGCTGTTGAAGCGAAACAAAAAGTATCAATTGAAAAAAGGAGCATCGAAGATTTCAATGATGGAACCACGAATTGATTATGCCGAAACCGAGTCTGAAGATGACAGTCACTGGAATCCCGAAATATCTGCGCTTAATTCCACAACTCTGCCGATTGCGAGCAGCAGATCTCAGCTGACCGGAAGAGACGTTCTGAGCGATCCTGACGACGAACTGCAGACCAATCGATCGCCTCCTCCGAAGATGCCACCAACACGCGGATATTCTTCAGTCTACCTAACGGTACAAATAATTTAGTTGATTTTTCAGCTGTTCCAAGTAAAATCACACGTGTATTTGATAAATTTGCAGAGCTTAAATCGCGGTGATCGTCTGGGCAGTCCGTACTCACTGTCCATCACCAGATCTTTGCCCTCTCTGATACCCAGCGACAGCACGGCAGACAGCGTCATCAATATGATTGTCAGTGTGCCTTCTTATGTGATTCGTGGAGCTGGAACATCCAGTCACTATGAGTACGAAGTGCGAGTTGTTGCTCACGATGACAGTTGGACTCTTTTACGGCGATACCGACGATTTCGTGAGCTCTACGTCTCGATGCGCCAAAAATACGGTGGCAAGGTGAGTTATCAGTGTGAAATAAAAAATTACAGGGCATGAAATAATGTGGGGTAATGATTTTTTAGGTCTCGGCAATTCGTTTTCCACCTCGACAAGTCTTCCCCAGGTACGAAGTTGTTGCTCGCCAACGAAGAAAGCGACTTGAAGAGTACTTAAGGTGTTTAATACAAGTTTGTTCACAACTTCCGACTTGCGAGCCGCTTTATCAATTTCGTGATAATTTGAGCAGCATTGATAAGCAATCTCTATTAGAATTCAGCCCGTTCTTTCGTCGAGGAACATTTGAAAGCAGCAAGTATGGAACTAGCTAAAAAAAATTTTTTTGGTTCATTATCTTGTTTGTTATTCTATTGACTTTCACAATTGACAAATTGTCAATTTAAATATTTTGTTCTGTAATTTATCTTGTTTATTGTACTTGTTAAGGTGACTTATTATTTATTGTTGCAATGATGAATCTTTCAATAGAATATTTCTGTCTTTGGACATAAATTTAAGTTTGTCTAGAATGAAATAATATGTTAATATTATTATTTATAATTAATTAAATCTGCTGTCTATAATTATTAATTTACACATAATACGGGCACAATTTTTTGCAAGCTCGAAAAAAAAGGCCTCAATATATCAGTCTTGCAGAATAGCTTCAACCAGATATCAGTATTTCAAAGTAAACCGTACATACTATGATAATAAAATTGCTTAGATATTAAAATTTAAACATGAACGATAAATACTAACAAAGATTGATTAAATATGTATTTAAATAATAGCTAAATTAGTCACGTTTATTTTTTTGTCAAGTTGAAAAACCTTGGGTTTTTTACTACACAATTTTCACTCAGAAATATAAATCAATTAGGTTTGAAAATATAACTTCGTACGCAAAACTTAGTCACATAACATTAATATACACCTTATTGTCTAAAAAAAAAAAAAACAATATAATAGGATTAAAAGTTCTACTTGAAAAGTGGAATTAAATTATATTGCTGTTGAATGTTTTTAGGCCTCAATGCAGACATTGATGATTAATTAAATATCGCTTTAACGGCCGTAAAAAAAAATTTTTCAGAGAAAAAAAAAAAACAAATTTTCGAAAATTTTATTTCGAATTTAACAAAGCTTTGAGATTTTATTTCAATAAATTGGTATACTTGAAGTAAAAAAGTAGCATGATTGGGCCTAAACGGCGAGAGCAATAGAGATATGCTAGATATGCTTGCAAATAATGAAATATCGCACATAAAGAGTATATTTAAAAATGTTATTGTTCATTTAACGTGAACTTTGCGGTGTATTTTCATATCGGTTTGCTGCCGAATCCGCCTAAATAATAATTTCAATGAGGTAGTAAGCAGTTTAGCAAAGAAGCAAAAATAGCAAAATACGTTATCATAATCGTTTCCCATGGCTGTGCAAACGGACTCAAGATTCCCTTGGTGTCTAGTGGTCCTTGGCGTTTAAAAACGGCGCTAATAGTGTGTCTCAAAGTGTACAATATATTAAAACGGCATATATAATCTTGATATACCATACCTCATCTTTGTCAAAAAAAAAAACAATGCTCACACCAATTGCTTTTTCTTTTCTTTTTTTTTACTTGTGATCAGAAAAAGATCTGTGTGTTCCTGTAAATACGAGGGAATAAAAATATAGTATAATGCGCACCGAGGAAGGAAAGTTAGTCATTTCAACCCGCGTGAAGGATTGTGATGACTAACTTTTCTCCTGTGGTGCGCACATTTCTTTTTGCCACACTTGGAATGTAAAGTTCGATTTAAATTAGGTGGAAAAAAGTGGCTGGAGGTTAGGAAAAATAACATTAGAAATAGTTCCTGATGTTCTTTTGTTGTAGCCTGCAGAGAACACGACAATTTTGCAAACCGTAATAACAAAACCGTGAATAACAAAACCTCTCCACTGCGAACGGGCGAAACCCGCTCGTCAGCTTATTAAGCAATTGAAAAATTAATTTTTTCGGAAGTTTTTTCAATAACTTTAGGCTTAAAAACAGCCAAAGTAACAATAAAAAGATTATTTATTATTCTAATAATCTGTTCAACGTAACTTTTGTAATGTTTAACAGAGTAAGACATTATTGACAAACAAAAAAATGGTAAAATCGAAATAAAATAATTAAATTCATTTTTTTTTCTTCAAATAAATCAGTAATTTCAAGAATAATAATAATAATACTACAAAATTAAGTAATTTGTATTAAAGTTGAGGTTGTAATTCAGTTGTTATTTAGCCTTGTTAGGGTGCATTTACGGTAATTTGTAATTGTTTCAAATAGAGTAGAAAAGTTGACGCGAGGGAATATTGAATGGATTTATTTTTACCCGGATAAAAAAGCTCTACTTTCCTCCTCCTTGACAGGGTCAAAAATTCAAACTTTCCACGCAGGTGTGACAAAAAACTATTATTATTTTTTTTAAAAGTTAGTAAGCTCAAAGTTTCTAAATTATTTACCAAATGCGTAAATATTCATAGTAATTATTTATTTCGCAGTAGTTGATCGAAAAATTCTAAATTTTTAAATGTAACTTATATATATATATATATAAATCATTATTAATTAATAATTCGTAAAAAAGAGTTTTTTTTAACTTGATCTCCCCGTTACTTTTTTCTTTATATACATATACGACAATGTCGTAATGCAATAAAAACTAGAGTATATGGGCCCAAAATATGAGACACGATTAAAAGTGTTATTATCATGATAATAAATTATATATAAGTCTTTTTCATGTGTGAATTAAAACTAAATAAATACTTGTTCACTCGCTAAACTGTCGGCAAATGGAGCTACAATAACTCGTGTAGCAAAATAAAACAGTAGACCAAAAGTTATCGAGATCGGAAGGGCTGGTAGAGCTTTCTGGAAAATTGCCAGAAGTAATAGCGTCAAGCATAAACCCTGAAAAACGAAAGATTTAACAATTGTTAATCAAGGACCAAAGACAATAAATAAATAAATACTTACAATGAGAATTGCTACAAAGCATGCAAGTGTAGTATTCCAATCGCCGTAGCTAGATGCCTTTCCGACGAGAACGCTGTAAAATATAAAATCACCAAGACCTAATTTCACGCCTCTCTCCTCCTCAGATATTTGTGATGCCTGTGGATTCGCATGCTGCACACGAGCATCATTCTGCGGCACTCCATCAGTTCGGTCCTGAACTTCTCGAGCTCTTCGAGCACTTCGTTCTCCATGATTGTCCACCCACTCTCGGGTAAATCCTCCCTCGTCGCCTTCCGTAACATTTTGAGTTTGAGCTCTTGCCGGCGATCTAACTCCGTCCTCGGCCGCCGAATCCTCGGCCATTGTTGCAGCACCCATATAACCTGCATAGGTCATCGTAAAGCTGTAGAGAATTGTTGAGGAGTAGATGAGAGCCGGGAAAATAGGTTCATTGCGCTCTTGAGCCATTTCAACTAGGATTCTTAGAGGGCCTTTTGGAGTCAATACGGCAATCAAGTCTGTAAACAACGTTTAAAACCATTAAAATATCTCATATCCCAAAAAAATGACAAAAATAAAACAAAAGAATTTACCCCAAATACTTATTACAGCCAAAACTACCCACGCCGTCCACTCGGGCAGATACTTGATGAATACGAGGGCCATTAGAGCAGCAATAAAAATCAGATATGCTTGCTGCAGAGCTAGAGGGCCTTGCCAATGAATACAAATCATTCCAACAATTCCAAAATTCCACAGGAATATAACCATTGTTATTAAATCCATTGGAATGCTGTATGCTTTGAGAACTTCTTCGCTAAACAGCGCAGTAAACATAAACAGTAGCATGACAGAACTCAAAATTAACCAGGCATGAATAACTTTGTACAATCTGTACTTGTAGAGTAGAATCAGCACAACAGTCATAAATACAATGACTGTCATTAAAATAAGTGAGTTAGCAAGGGCTTGCCAAATTTTCGTTGACGTGTCGTCTGTATCATCGTGAAACGGCGTGTAGAGCAGATATTCATCGGTAGTTGTGTAGAATGTGATAGAACTAATAGTGGCGACAACAACGAGCATGCACAGAGAAACAGGAACAAAGAGTTTGATAACGTGAGTAGCTCCATATTTCAATCCTTCCTCAATTTCTTCTTGCTGATAACTGTCTGCACTCTCATCGCCTGGGCCTCCTGAAGAGGACGCATCACCTCGTGATCCACTGAAGAATCCAGATGATCCTGGCCGTTCGATACGAACGTCTGGCATATTTCCAGCCTGCAGAAAAATAATATATTAGAATTTAAAAAAATGAAATGAAAAGTTTTTAAAAATATGGCTAACTATTTATCTATGTAAAATGGAGCGTTGTTGGAGCTACGAAATGTCGATGATACTAAAACGGATATGAATGATTGCATACGTCATCCACTCAATGGAGCTATAAAAATGTAAAATTTCCAATGACTGATAAGCTATGATTGTCGTACGAATTTGTGAGCTATCTCATCGTAATGAATAGAAAAACTTGACAAACTAAAGTTTGGTGTGAGTAAAGTGATGAAAATGTTGATAGAAATACCTCATCGTTGCTTGGAGTCTTGACACGGCGTTTTCTCCGTTCGTTTACCAAACCGGAGCTGTCGGTTCGAGTTTCTGCAACGTGAGCGTCCATCAGGCTCGTGTACTCGTCCGGTGAGTCGTAATTCTCATCCATTCAGGTCCTTGGCCTTTCAAAACAACGGTAAGTAATATCCTTGAAGAGGTTGAAAGTTGAAAGTTTTCCAACGTTGTCAAGAGCCTTTTTTATTCTGTTTGTGAAATAGTAAAACCAATTTACCTCACCGATTTCAGATGATATTCAGCGTTACTATCCCCCAAATATCCATCTCAATATCAGTTTAAATTATTATGAAATTTGTTAACTTGTCAAATGTCAATGACTAAGAAGAACTGATTTTTGAGGTTACACACAGCCTAGAGAGAGAGAGGAGGATGCAGACAAAAATTCGATCAAACATATATCTAATTATCTATTCACACTGTACACAAAATTTAGTTCACAAAATCGACGAGACTTTTTCTTGGACGTCAGATGGTAAGCGAGAAATCGCAGAAGGTCAACAATTCAAAATATATGACGTAAGTATAAATAAATAGCGTTGAATATTTGATTATGGACAAAAATTGTCGTTGAAAGGAAATGATTGTCGTAATTTCAACGAAATTATCGGCAACTAAAAAATTCTTACAACGGATTCAGCATTCTATTTCAGCGTAAATAATGATAAATGACGTGGTTAATTGTACAAACATGTGAATGTTTGCTCGTGACGATATATCAATAATATATTACACAATATTAATGAGCAGCTATGAATTTCGTGTGTTGTCCACGAGCAACGACCACTCCGTCTTTCTTTTTCGACAATTCAACTTCGAGAAAAGCAAGTGTCCGACCGGTTTTAATCGTCTTGGCATCGATGACAATTACTTCCCCAGGAAGTGCAGCTTTTAAAAATCTAAAAACATCAACAATTAAACTAATTATTCAACTCAGATTAAGAGACAGAAATTTATACATACGTTACGTGTAAATCGACAGAAACTCCACCAGGCGATATTTGGCCTTCACTTGCTTTTGGTCCACTGACCATAAGAGCATAACTTGACACACAATCAACCAATGTACTAATGCATCCGCCATGCAGGGTACCAGCTGCATTTAGATGTTCACTGGCTACTGTAAATTCTGCTTTGCACTGCCCCTTATCAGCCGAAATAAACTGAACCTATAAACGCATAAGTTTAATTAGAAAAAACACTATTTTTCATCTCACGTACAAGTATACATACATTTTTCATAAATAGATCAAAACCTTTGATCTTGTAATTATAGCTAGCAAGAGTTTTAACCAGTTCTAATATTTTTGAAGACATTTCTATGAAACCTATAGCCGATTCTAAATATATGACACAATCCGTTGTTAGTTGTATGTTACAGGTTATATTCCGCTAGTAAGTACAGAGGTTACATTCATTTTCTGACTATGTATATGTGCATATATTTAAAGATTTGTTAAAATGCTTATAAAGTAAAATTATTCATGATTATATAATATATGTTTTTGTAGTGTACAACAGACGCTTAACAGAAAACACTTCATGCATTCAAATTAAGCTCGTCTCGACAAATAAAGAAAAGTTAGAAAAAAATTGAACATTCAAATGCGACGATAACTTAAATGTACTTAAATTGTACAATATTTCAGTTTTATGCGTTATTTAGAAACTTTTTAAATTTATAAACTGAGATTTGTGTAAATACTGCACATTACAGACTGATTTTTCAAAGTTTATAAAGAATTTCATAGTCTAGAGTTCGATATTGCTTAGAAAACTGTAAAATACAACAGTTGAGTTCTTAAAAAACAATTGGAAGTCCTTGTTCATTGAGCAAATGATCCTTCGGATCATTCAAATACGTTGGACCTTCTCCAATGCCACTGTAAATAATATACTGCAAAAGTCCTGCAGCTGATGCTTCACAATCCATATTTTCCAACAGACCCTGCAAGAACAATTAAATTATCATACGTAAAATATTTTTCAAACCAGCAAAACTAGAGTACCTTTGACGGAGCGAGACATTGGGGTGGATTGCCCTGAATATAGTTATCCTGGTCAAGTGCGGGTGGCATAAAATGATTGAAAACTCCAAGAACTTCTGGAACATCTTTCTCCTCGAGATACAAAACAGTATTTGGTCCAGCATCGTTGGTATATGCTACTCTAATCCCGTTGACAGCTCGATTGTACGAGTGCACGAGGTGAATAATTTTATGAGACACATCGTTCAAGTAAATACACGGTGGATATGCGTCCAGGCACGCTGCGTGCATTTGATTAGAATCTTTCATGGTGAGTTCGGCAAATTTTTCAAAATTTTTCTCGATAATTGCTTGATGCATGGCCTCAACTCTTTTTGGAACACAGTGTTCAATGCGATATTGAATAAGTTCAGACGTTTGCAGAGTTCTCTGCATCCCAATTGCACTTGAAATTTTTTTCTTGCTGTCACTTACAACTAGAACGATAATCCGCATTTCCGGCCAGTGCGAGGCTGGCGCAATTTGTCTGGCAATACTGTCAGATCCTGTGGGATCAGACCCCATGTACCATCGTACAAATCCTCCAAATACACTTCTACAAGCTGATCCAGATCCTTGACGAGCTAACTCGCTGATGTCACCTTCGTATCTGTATAATTTCGTTAAGGCAGCTGCAAGGCAGGCATATCCTGCTGCACTTGATGCCAAACCAGCTGCAGTTGGGAAGTTATTCTTTGAACAAATATGTATCTTCCAATTTTCCATTTTTGGGCAGATGACGGCCCGTTCTTTAACTAAAACCGACAAATTTTTAGCTTAGAAATTGTATTTATTTACTTATTATTTGTTTGGAGTAAAATTCTTACTTCCTTGCAGACAGCTTCGAAGTCTAGGATTAGTCATTGATTCTTCCCTGCAGATAAATAATAATTTAAGTACAATGAAAAGCAAATTTTGAAAATGTAAAAAAGCTTGAACTGTACCTTCCATTTAACCAAATTCGATCACATTCGAAATTCGGACTGGCCATTACGGTGGTTTTTGCACAAAGCTGTTAAAAGTAATTTATTTATTATTGTAAATATTCCAGAATAAGTTTTATAAATAAATTTACCTGTCTCATATCCAGTGACACGCTGATGGAATCATTTGTCGGGAGAATGAGTTTTTCATCCCTTTTACCCCCTGTAAAATAATTTTTAGTTAGTATTTTAGATTTTTAGATTTTTTGTAAAACTTTAGATATACGAACAATATTTAATAACAGCGATGTTTACAGGAGCTGTACACGTCACGATGTTCATTTTCAATGTAAACTTTTCAGTGGCTCGAAACGTTGTGCACACCTTCGACTACTGATGTGTGATTTCTGACGTATAACGGTTCAAACATTTTTATCATCCCATCGCTGTCTGCACAGATGTGTATTTACATTTCTTAGTGATACATATCTTGCCGATTTGTGAGGGCACCACAACTTGATAATTCCTGATGCCAATTTCGTTAGTTTCGTTATAGTTTTTTTTATTCTCATAATAGCCCATCGTTGATTTAGGTAATATATTGGTTAGTAAATTTTCACACCACTAATCGAGAGCACACTTATAAAAGTCGTGTAAAATTATCACAACAAAAAAACCTGAGTAAATAGTTGATGTTGCTGAAAAGTGTGTGAGACGTGAATTTATTTTTCTAGGTTATCAACAATTGTGACGGCCTTGGTTTGAATCGATAATCCGTTTATTGACAAACAAAAAAAGAATAAGGGTGTATTTTCATGCACACAATCTTTCCAGCCTGTGTGTTGTAATATTGCAGACTTGAATTATCTACGATAGCAGCGCGCAATTTCAAGCCAAAAAAATATTTTATTCCATCCCTCACACTTGTAAAACAACCTATTTATTATTATAACTTATTCAATCAACAATTACAATACACCTTGGGATCTACATAAAGTAAAAGCGTGGCATTTGGTACATATATACATACATGGCATATATACATACCATTCCTCATTCTGCAGTGAGTACTATAATATTATTTATAATCAAAAACCAATATGTTGGCGATACTTATTTCCCGAATTAATAACAAACAAATAATAATAGCCTGTCGGAGGTCTGTGGCGGGTGTGGGGCTGAATATCTTATATAATAGTTGATATAAATATTTTTTCTGTGGCCTTGACTTTGTCATTTCAATCATCGTCTTGTGTAGCAGCATCGGCGATCAGGCATAAGTGTGTATATAAGTGTGTATAGATCTGATAATTCATATCAGCTACAACGTGAATTAATTCTAAAAACGCGATAGTAGTGAAGGGACATGTTATCACACATATCTGCCCACTAAGAATACCATACACGACATAGTCGGAGAAAGTTCTACTCGATCATAAAATGCCACGCAAGCCACAGCAGCAGTGCAATTTTGTGTGAAACATATTGGGAGGGGAATAGACAGTTGATACACACGTGAAGGCCGAAAAAACAAGATTTTTTTATCGTTCAAAACGCTAGTTTAAAGTCGACATTTTCAGAAACCACAATGAATGGACAATTCGTAAGATTTCCTTGTGCATATTCTTATTCTTAACCTCATATCATTGTCGATAAATATATGTCTTTGAATATAAATTAAATCAAATTATGATATTACTATTTGAAGCCATATTTTGACAACTATACACATTGATATGAATTTAATAAATATGTTTTAAAGAATGACGCGACTGTGATGGATCACGAGGTGGATTTGTTCAGTGCCAACTTGCTGGATCCTTTACCTAATGAACGACAAGAAAATGGACTAGTTGTCAGACCACTTCGATCTACAGACTATGACAAAGGTATTTATCCAGATTACGATCAAATTTGCTTTTTTATTGACAGATTTTATATGGTTTTAGGTTTTATTCAGTTGTTGAGCCAGTTAACAGACGTTGGAAACATCACAAAAGAACAATTTCGCAGTAAATTCTACCTTTTTTTAATATTATTTATCATAATTATGAATATTAAACAATTTTTCTAGATCGATTTTTCAAAATGAAAGCTTCTGGTGGCCATTACGTGGTCGTAGTTGAAGATTTGGATGCTGGCAGAGTGATTGGTAGTTCGACTCTGGTTGTTGAGCAAAAATTTATTCATAATTGTGCTTTGGTAAGCGATAAGACCACTTTCTAAATAATTTATATGATATACATTGATTTAAATTTCTGCCTGCAGAAAGGTCGCTTGGAGGACGTGGTTGTGAATAAAACCTATCGTGGCAAACAGTTGGGGAAATTGTTAGTAGGCAGAATTTCACAACTTGCTCGACGATTGCAGTGTTATAAATTATCACTGGACTGTCGAGATCAACTGATTCAATTTTACGAGACTTTGGGCTTTAAAAAAGAGCCTGGAAATGCCAATTCGATGAATATGCGATTTGATTCTACCGAGCACTCTCGTTTATAGTGAAAAATTAATAATTGACAGAAAAAATTGACATTTGCTTTGTGTGGAATTATTATTTGAACACGTTTTTAATTTCGACATTAACTGTCATCATCGAAAATTAATCAATTATATAAAGAAATATTTGTTTGTAAAAATGTACTTAATGTGAAATACTACGTAGATTAAATCATTCCATTATTTTACGTAATTTCTTACGAAAATAAAAAAAAAAATCATGCAAAAAAAAGAGAATAGAGTTCGTTGGATACATGGAAATGTTTATTAGTTCGTAACTAATAGATATTATCGATTTTTATATTACAGTAAATAGTCATAAATGGTATTGATTTTAATTTAAAGTTAAGCTTTTTTTGCTGGGGCATTAGATCGTAATTTTGCTGCTCTTTTTTCCTCCATTTGTCTTTGTCTAGCCAATTTCCGCTCTTCTCGTTTTTTCCGAGCCTCCTCAAATTTGATATTTGTTTCAGTAACCCCTGAAATAAATTAATTTATCATATCAAATATCTTAATTGATAAATTAACTTGAGAAAAAAAGTTTTTAATGAATTTTTAGCGTACCTGATTGTTCAATCGATTGAAAGTCTTCAAGAACTTGAAATTCTTGATCGTCCCAACCGCTCTCATCATCTTCATTCTTATCTCCATTATTTTCCGCAGAATCTTCCTCCTAGTAAGTAATTTACTCGATTATTTATTGAACTGCATTTGGCTAATTCAAAGTTTTTTATAGACTCACCGGTTCCTCCTCCAAATTCGTCCACTGATCGGCCTTGGGTACAGTCGTCGGGGGAGACGCAGTACTCGTCGTTGTCGTGGTGGTTGATGAGGGTTGTTGCTCCATGTCACCCCAATTATCTGCATCCCAATCCCAATCGCAGTCGGACTGAGTGTTTGCGGTATTTTGCGAATCATGATCGTGATCGTGGTCCAGAGAAGTCATGCTTGTCGCGCTGCTCGTCGTCGCAGTCGTGCTGGCGCTACTCTGAGAGCTGCTAGCTTGCTCTAAAAATAATTTAAAAAATTTTTTACCAAGAAATATTCCATTTTCCAGATGAAAATCGTGCGGGAAAATTTTTTTATCATGCCAAACCTAAAGACAGTGGCTTATTGAGCAAAATCCGTGATGTATTGTGTGGATTGGAAGATTTTGGAGTGTCAGATTGGCTTCGATAAAATTTAGCCGTCATTGTTGTGACAGCCCAACCGGCCCAAGTCGCCGCGGCATTGCTCAAGCTCGGAGTGGCAGTATTTACATCGGCCTCTGCAAAATTGAATATTAATATTCCGGTAAGTAAAATTTATTTCAAGAAATTTTACCCATAGATTCTCGAAGTCCGGGATCCTCCGATACTCGCTCGAGTTTTGATAAAAATCCTCGTATCGTTCGAAACGCATTGTCCCTCACACCCTTATCCACATCGGTTGTCAACGGGCAGAGAGATGGTAAAATTCGATTGGCCACTTCTTGCAGTAAGTAGTATTGCTGTGTAATTGCCAATGCAGACACACTCGCACTTCTTGCCGGAGGAAATGGATCTCGAGTGCCGCGAATAAATGCTCCAACCAAAACCTACAGTTTATCGTTATTTGCTGTTTATATAAAAAGCTTGCATTTAACGTCTATTGTAGTTGATGATTTTTCAATACTTTTTGTCGGATTTGAGGATGCAGATGTTGAGCTATTTTTCCCAGACACACTGTGGTATTTGTTCGAATTCCCCCTTGCTCATCACTCGACTGTAGTTTAGCGAAATATCGTAATGTTTCAACATTTAAATTATTGTAGTCTAATTTTGGAGCCAAGTGAACCACTGACTTGATTGTTTGTTCACGAACAGCAGGATTAGTGTCCAAGAAACCACGAGCAACCTGTAAGAAATTTTACATTTTTAATTAACTTGAAATTTCATTTTTTAATTTTTACTTGTTTTTCTTGGCATACCTGCGGAAAAATGGCATCATTGACAGTAGAAGGCTGAAGGTGATTGACAAATCGATCAAGTTGTTGCAACAGTCTTAGTCTAGTTGCTCGGTCATTCGATGCAAATAATTTCACGACACATGGCACAACACGTCGCTGATACTCGGCATCAGGCAATTGATTTCCTAACTGCAACAAAGGCGGTAAAACCGCACTCCCGGCATCGCCAAACTCAAAAGCTGCCAGCAACTGCGGTAGAATTTTGTATCTTCCAACGCCCTCGGGAAAGCTATCTAATTGCACGGCAAGTTGGGAGAAGAAACGACCTTTCTCGCCTTTTTCTTTCATCTGAATTTCCTCGAGAAACAGCAGCGCGTCGACGAGATCATTTTTAAAGAAGCCGTTATTGCTACGACAACGGGCTATCACGTCAGCTGGATTCGGACGGCCATCGGCGCTCGTGCTCGTCAACTCTTTGAAGACTGTCAACAGGGGTTTTGGAATCTAGAAGCCAAAAAATAGGATTAAACAGTGAATATTTGACACGATAAAAGGCAGAAAAAAGGTCAAACCTGATCGATGCTTTTGAGATTTGATCTCTGGCCTAGTGGTCCATTGAACGTCTCCCAGATGAGACAACCCAGACCCCACATGTCGATAGAGCTTTAAAATTAAACACCTAAATGGTTGAACATGGATTTTTCCAATGTCTTCTCATTCACAGACATGGAAATTCATACTACATTACCATTTGGAGGTGGGTTTCACATTTTCTCTGGCTTCCGGTGGGATATATGATTGTAAAGTATGAGGCAGTAATGCGTACGGGGTGTCCACTGTACTCATGTACTCCACACAGCCCAGCTTCCATTCTCCGCTCTCCTCGTTCACAAATACCGAATATAAATTGACGTTATTGTGCCTAAGGTTTCCGTCGTTATTTAAAAAACTCAGGGCTCTCTGTTGAACAAAAAAAATAGTTGTTAATTGCAGTAATTTCTTACGTGAATATTTGAATTTATTACGGTAATTTGAAAAATTCCCCAAGAAAAGTATAGCTCCTTCTTTACACCCTCTCCGATGTCTATTTTTTTCAGCAGTCGACTGTGCAATGGCTCTACTCGTTCAGTAGCCAAGTATATCACTTTGTCGGTCTGTAAAAAATTGTCAGATCAATTAACAAGTGAGTTGATTAGAGTTTTATTGCAAGTATACCTCAAGGCTATCGACATATGTTAATATACTCGGATGTCTCAGAGTTTTCAACCTTTTTACAGCGTTTCTCGCAATCTCCAGTTGAACTTCTCCACCAGATTTGATGTCAAAGACAAACACAGACACGTCATCTGTACCAGAAGTGCCCTAGAAATCGCAATTAAAAGATATTAAATGGAGAAAAGCAGACAATAATATTGAAAAAATCTCGTAAATTGTTAAGAATTTGGTTGAAATTAATACCAATTAATTCCAAAGTTAGGTTACCTTTTTTTTGGCTCTATACAGAGTCCAAATACTCTTGCCATCCAGCCCATCAACGACTTCACCGATTTCATAGGGAAAGTCCTTGGTTGGGTCTCGAGAAAACAACGACCACATGATTCCTCCTGTTTTTATCGTGTCACTATCTGTCGAGGAAATAAATCTGGATCATCGTCTAGAGGTGTCTTTACCATCACTCTCTGTCTGACAGCTACGCATTGCTACACATACGCATCGACGATCGACCACACGTCACTGCACTTGCGATACATATGCTCAGTGATACTCACTGTGTGCAGCACTGCACACTATAGTGTTTTCCCCCTCTTTTTCTTTATCGAGTTGACTTTTTTGTCATTTTCTATTATTTAAAAAATAGTAATTATTAAAATTACTGCACTTTATTGAGTCGCTGTACATAAACTGCCATTATATTTGATTTTTCGGCTGAAATTGTCAACTGAGGGCCAATAACCGCTTTGAATAACTTGACCGAATTCCCAGAGCTAAGTGGAATCATCACAAATCTGATAGTCACTGACTATATTTAATGTTTTTTTTCTGTCTTCCAATGAAGTCTTCTAAAAAAAAAAAATTTTTATTCATTATTGAATGTGTTTTTTATATTCAAAAAAATGTTTTCCACGAAATTTTCAATTCTTATTGGATAAATAATGCAGTAATTTTTTGCAGTTACATCAGATACTCCGGTAGTAAAGATAATGTGAGCAAGTTTTAACATTATTATACCCATTAAAGAATAGTTTAGATTTGGTACAGATACGAATTGCATTGCAGTTTGAGTAGTAACTTTATGGAATGTTAGCTGGAATGAGTTCAGGCAAATTTATTTAAATAATAATTAAAGATGTACGACATATATTTTTGAAATATAACTATTTAATGTATTATTAAATTAAATTACCTATTTTTCACGTGTATGATACAGAGAGAGGTTGATGGCAGATAAATCAACGTATTGCAATAATATATAAAATTTAAAAAAAGCCAATTATTTCGAATATTCGTAAATTTTTCTGAACATTACAATGACTAGAACCATTGAAAAATAAAATTATTCCAATGTTTTGTCTGTCAGTATTTTGTAAGTACAAGTAAAAAATTGTGGCAACATGTGCTTTTTTGTATTCGAAACGAGTCGTTGATTTTTTTTCTTCTAATTTTTACCTTTAACATCCTTCTCATAGTAATCTATCGCTTGATTGACTATTGATCCGTTTTCCGTGGCATTGCGAATTGTTTCGGATTTTTTATTGCTACTAGGCTCTTCCTTAGAATTATTATTATTTGTTTCGACAACTGATGGAGGATTGACAGGTTTTAATTTCTCTATATTGAGTTTGGATTTTTTTGCGAGGTCTTCTACGACAGTTCTCAAAAAGGCAATCTCTACTTGTTGCTTTGTGGATGATTCTATGAGAGCTTGAATATCCTCTGTGAATTCGTCCAGTTGAGCTTGACGTGCTGCCTCTTTTTTTGCCTCTTTTGTCGTCTGTCTGTTCCACTCTAAAATGAGGCAGCCTGTAGCCACACTGAAGATGATAATTTCTCCCATCAAATTGGCTCCAAGTTCAATGGCCATTTGTTCATTCAATTTGGCAACTTTCGTCGGTTTTCCCAGGTTCATCAGGTACATTTTTGTTTTCACCTCGGCCCAGTGATAAACTACAATCATATAAGTATTTTTTATGTCATACTATCAACGATGATATTAATAATTACTATAAACTTACACTGAGCAGGTGGAATAATAAAGTATGTCCTGAAAACCGGATGGTTTTTCGCCTGTTCAACCAGTACTTTAGCCAACGGTTTACTGATTTGTTTCAAAAACAAAACTCCTAGTTTAACTACAGGAAACACTCCCACTGCCATTTTGACTGATTATTTCAATCCTTCAACAATTAACTGGTCAATATTCTGTCGAAAATAAAATCAGATAAATCAATGAACAAATTTTTCAGATGTTGCAAGAAGACCTTGAGGTTATATTGAGTTTTTCAACTTTAATACTTATGTCATAACCCCCAAATTGAAATTATTACTACACATAATCTACCAACAAACATTTTAATATTCTACAAAGAATAATAAACATTAAATTTAATATTTATTTAATTACGAGATAGATACCTAGAATATTTGCATTACCTTAGGAATGTTTTCAAAGGAACACTGCAGAATGGCCATACATAATATCGCTCTTCCATTCAAATTCTCGTGAGTTTGATCAATTCACAATTAATTCAACTATTGTTAATCAATAATTATTTTTTTCAATAACAATTAACAATAATCCGAGTGAATAAAATAGTGTGTGAAAATAAAACAATTGTCAAGAACAAAAATTTTTTTCGGCAAAATCGTTGGTCATGTCATAACCTGTCAGCCATGTTTTGTTGTTTGTTCCGGGCGGGTAAAGTAGAGAGCGCACTGATGTCACGGTAAAGAATGCTTGACGCAGTTGCTGCTCTAGTTGGAAATGAAATTGTCCTGGCTGTGAGTGCGTGCGCTGCTTGAGTGGTTTGGTGTTGTACGTCGCGGCCGGGCATCGTTTATTACAGCAACGATAGTGCCTGGAACACACTCAAATAATAGTCGGTTGGGTGCAGCTGACTGAAATCATACGTGAGGAAATAACGCGGAGTAAACTACAAAGTGAGCAATACAAGTGAATTCAGATAAACTTGCAATTGCTGATTGTTTGAATGCCTGTGATATCGTGGGGTAGTTGGTGGCGAGGGCAATTACCGGTGGTGGGGAGACACCCGGAAAGGCTCGCTGGTCGGCGCTGCTGCTGCGCTCGTGCGAAATGAAAATGGCGGTGTTCCGTTGAGCGAGGTCGGAGGCACGCAGTCAGACGGCTGAAAATACGCGGGGTCTCTACCGATTTAATTGCTGGAAAATATGTTCGAGTTGGACACGTGAAAGCTGTCTCTGTTGTGTGGCCATATTCAATAGGTCAGCGCGAGTAAAAAAACATAATAAAGAGCCGACATTGCCGTTAGTTCACGCGAGATCCACGGAGAGGGGACTCTGCTGTTTTGTGTGGTGTGCAAGAGAGAGAGAGGTAAAAAAAAAACGAAAAGAAAAAAACATAATTTTGTTTAGTGAGGACAACTGTAGTTGGCTGTACATAGTGGCACGGAGTATCGGTCAGTAGTCCGGCGAAGCCGGTTTATCAAGACTATACTTGATGTGACTCAAACAAACACAATGGAGTGTGACACGGTGAAGTGTTGACTCCAAAGAAGTGGCCGAGTGTCGTGGCGACGATATACGTGTCGCGGGGACGAAGAGGTGAACGAGAGCGCGAGCAGAAGAGGGAGGAGGGCATATACCCCATGCCGATGCCGGCGGAATACCACGAGAGCCACGGGAACCACGAGAGCGCAAATTTTGGGCTCGCGGCTACCGCCGCCGCACAGGACGCCAGTAACATGACGGCCAACATGTACCGGGTGGGAGGTAGAGTAACTCAGTTTTTCTAGTTATTGTCCTTTATCCCCCTTGGCTGTAAATGACGACCCCGCGCGTACACATCTCGGCTCATTCCCAACCATATATACACACATACCTAGCAACTTTAATTAGCCACGTAGAAATTAATGTTTGCAAATGGCATCGCGATGGCGTCCCCTGTCCCCATTCTTCCCCCTGGCTGCCCCCCGCTCTCACCTCTCCTCATCTGGATCTTGCCCCTGCGTTCCCCCTTCTTGGCGTCCCGTACGTCTGCTCGTCGAGGTCCCCCTGCCTCCGTCCTCCCTTGGCCGTTGCTTTTCCCCGGTCACCTCGCACTCTGTCTCTCCCTCTTTCACAAACTCTCTCGCTCTCTTCCTCCCCCGGTAGGTCATGCTAATTCTTTGGCCGATGAATTCACAGATTAACGCTAGAAACGCTTCTCTTTGTCATTTTATATCACGAGGTGAGCCTCGCACTTTGCTTGTCTATCTGTCCAATTATTTGTCCATGAAATTTCATCTGTTTACTACTGGGTAGGTATATTATCCCGGTTGTCGGTTTTCCAAAATATTCTCTGCTTATTAAAGTTGAAAAGTAGAGCAAAAGAATCATATAGCCTTATCACATCTCGGCACATTCAACTTTAATAAGTAAATCTCATCATCATCTCAGTTATTATCTTCTTGCCGAATGGATGCTCTACTTTATTCATCAATTTCTAGATCATTTTTTTTTGGTCAATGTCTTCGTGTACATTGATGCCAACGATTAATGATAAATTTTATTCTCTCTGCGTGTACGATTGAAATGTGTGTTTTTCTTTTACAGATGCTGTAAAGATAGTGAGGAAATATAGAATTTATTGAGAGTATTTCTTTTAGAGTACAGATGTATTGTACAAAATCTAGACCATCGAATGTATTTGCGCGCATCGTGATGCTTTCGCTGAGATACGTTCACGAAATGAGCTGGCGGGCTTCTATTCAAGACAGAATTTCTATGGTCGTAAAACCTCCCTTGCTCCCCTTGTAGACCTGCACCGTATCCCCTTTAACGTTATTTCACTTGGTTGTCTCACTCGCGCTTACGTACAATCATTTTCGTATATGTATTCTTACTGATCATTTGCGGTAGCTAAATCGGATTCTGTTTGCTTTGGACAAGCAACCTAAAATTACTTGATAACGTAATATAATACTTATAATCCAAGTTGAATTTATTTTCTAATACGGAAGGAAAAAAAGTAACAAATTACAACTGGCTGGTTTTGTTTTTGTCTTGCAGATTACGTGTATTTCGAGACATCGTCAACGTCTCCTTATCAGATTCGTAGGATAGAGGAACTGAATAAGGTGAGTTTTACGGTAGATAAATATATTTACCAGGTAATATACTGTATTATAATTGATGGTATGCATTTTTATTTGCCGCAGACCGCCAATGGTAACGTCGAGGCGAAGGTGATGTGCTTCTTCAGGCGGAGGGATTTACCTTCGACCTTGATTATGCTTGCCGACAAGCACCAGTGTAAGTAAACATTTATTCTGTGTTGCCACCGTTGTTTTACATACTAATAAACCCCTTTTAAGCTGTCCTATCTAAACCAAAACTGAAAACTAACCGATACCGATGAACCATCATATTTGCAATTAATTATTTCTCATATATGATCTGCGTGATGAATCTTAGTCCATTTATTCTCGCAAGATATTCACTTTCTCCCCATTAACGCCCAGTGTAAAACAGCCTCACAGAGTTTCTACATGTAACATTTTTTTCCCCTTTTTCGTTTTTTCAATGTGTTGAGTAGTTGGATATCTCCATTTGTCTCGGTACTCAAAATGGCGTCGATGCTCGCGAATACAAAAAAAAAACTTTCCGTTCAAGTGTACCAGTTGTTAAGTATACGCGTGAGAGCATGGAATTTTTTTGGCGTGTAAGGTATAGTGCAGTAGTTAAAATTGAACAATCTTGCCGGCGTAATTTTTTGTTTCTCGCGCGCGTGGAATGACTCTCTGGTGGTAGAAGAATCAAAAGTGAGCGGGTCAGCGAGAATATAAGGAGCCTTGCATATAACATAAAGATGTATGTGTGATTACGAGTAAAAGAAAGAACATCGTGGCGGCAATCAGTTGCTTGCACGCCGAGCACGCTCTTGTGTGTGTTCACGCAGCGTGCAACCAAGCTGTTGAGGGCCCAACGATATTCTTCACTGGCGAACACGTCTGTAGGTTTGGTTGGAAAAACGAGTGTAGCCAGGCAGGAGTATAATACGCTTTTTTTTTTTCTTTCGCGGCAATGGCAAAGATAATGAGACGCGAGGATTTGGGGGGGGAGTAGGAGGCGGTGGGTGGGTGGGATGGTATAATAAGTAAAGTTAGGGGGGGTGGGATGTGGGTGGCAAGCGGAAAGGGGGTTGTATCGATCTGCTGGGGGTGGGTAAAGGGTGGTACACTCTCCCGACTCCCTTTTCGCCTACCTCCCCATGGTTTTCCACCCTTCCTCCCTCGGTCCTCTCGCTCCTCTCCAACTAAATGAATGACTGACGCAGGGGTGAGCGGCTATATGTGTTAGATATACACGGGCACACCGTGCACTAAGACTCGTACCAGGGTCTCTCATGTACGCCAGTAGCGACTGGCCAGAGTGCTACACGTATGTATGTCCGGGTGGCACGGGGGTGGCGACTGAGGCGGCAAAGAGGGGTGGCAAAAGGGGCCCCTGCACTAGCCATCTTCATTTTAAGTATTCGCCTTCCCTCCCCCTTGCCACCCACTGCTCGCCCTCTCGCTCACTACTCTCTAGCCACGTTGACGCTGCCTCTCTCAGCCTCTTCCCCTGGCCCGCTGCCGCTTGTATTTGCCCACAATCGGGCCTGCCTGCCCTTCCAAGTGCCGCTCTCAACGAATTGTCGAAACACATCCTGGATCTCTGTGCGACACTCTCTCTTTCTCTCTCTCTCTCTCCTGCACATGTAGCTTTACTTGCACCGGGCCTGACGAAATTTTTCCGTCGCGAATTCGTGCCTATTTCAACAGGCTAGGAGTAAAAATATGAATAAGGGGAAAAAATACCTAGGATTTTTCTGCAAGTATCAAAGCAAACTGCAACAGAGTGATGAAGCTGATGGGAAAGAAAGGGTGGGGTGTGAGGTTCTATTGTTTTGGAGAATCGACCGGTGTCTCGATGCCCAAAGCCTTTAGCTACGTTATTTTACTCTTGAACCGGACGCCATTTCCACGGTTTCTAATTCAATGAATTTCTCGTTTTTATAATTGCGCTGTTCAATTTGATAATTATAGGCGCAAACACACACTCTATGGTAGTTGGATAACGAGATGATGCATATAGGACAATCAAATCTGCGGGTTATTAATCAAATTCCAAATAGGGCGTGAAATTTCTTGTGATTTATTGTATTTCAATTATTAGACACGGTGAAATATTGAATTATTATTGATATTGTATGAATAATTAATATGGTTTAAGTTTGTACTGGCGTGTGAATTTTTTTTTTTTGTGGTGTGGCAGCATTGGCGCCCTATCTTTAAGCATTGGCCGTACCAACTAAAGAAAATTAGATATTTTTGTAAACCGACAAAATACATTAAATTTTATGATTAAAATATTTCAGCATAGATCTGAATATTTATGGGAATCTATAGTTTGAAACGACCGATTTTTTCTTGCAATTATTACTATAAATTCGTTTTTTATTAGTTTCTAGTCAGTAGAAGTATTTTTATTTTTAATTAAACGTGTGTCAATTCGGATACAAACGATAAATCGCTTAAAAATTTGATTGATCAATAAAAGACGTAATTTGGAGCTAATGTAAAAAATTTTCATTGATAGTAGATGACCCTCACGCCAATGCAATCTTAAATATTCTGATTTCCGGAAAATTTTTTGTTGATTTTATAAATTTTGTCGGTAGATGATTTTCTTTCTATGTGTATTTTTGTTTGTTTTGTATTCTGAATTCTGAAGTATTTGAAAAATAGTAGCGTCGGTTTTTGTGATAAAAATTGCAGTGGCAAGCGTGGAGCAGCAGAGGTCCGAATCCCCTGCAAGCACGCAGAGTCAAAAACTTGAGAATCCAGATCCTCAGAAGGAAATGACTAGTAAAGATGGGATTGGGCCGAAAGTGATGAACAAAGGGCCTGGTAAGGGTGGATGGCTGAAAGCCCCACTATCAGAGGCCCACGAGCCCCATGGTGAGTGACCACTTTATCAGAAGGTCAAACAACCATTGGCGACGAATCTGAATCACAAATCCCTTACCATCTCGGATCAATAATAATTATTCAAAATGTTTCATCACTTGGTCACCTTCATATACAATGACAAAATCAATCAAAATCGTATAATTAACATGAAAATAAAAAAAAAAACAATCATATCTAACATTTTTTATTTTTTGTCTGAGCAATCGAGAGTGATTATTTGCTCACGGATTCGTCGATAAATGGAATTAAATTATCGTTTTCTTTGTAATTAGTTGATAAAAATGACGTCCATGATGATATAAGGCTACTGAATCAGCAGCGAGATTTTTTAAAACAAAATTCTTTGTAATCTTGGTGAATGTCACTAGTACAGGCCAACAATCACTGTAAGGCCAAAGAGACAAAAAAAAAGAAATTTTTTTTTTTTGGCTAATAGTTTAATATCTTTTATTTGATTAAGATATACGTATAGAAGTTTTACTATTAGCCAGACATTTTTATTGTCTAAATTTCCTGCTGTGCCAGCTACTTGATATGATACACTAATAAATATGTTATCGTCAATTTCTTGTATTAAGAGCTCAAGATATACAGTTTTTAAAGTAACATATCATGTGTAACTGTGTACGCCCTCTCTATTTTTTCATTACTTTTCTATTTCGCGATATATTATTCTCTCTCTTTTTTTTTTTTTGTTAGGAATATCTCGCAGCATTCAGTGATGATTCTTTAGTAATCTGAGGCGTCTTAATTATAAAACATATTTATCAAGTAAAAAAAAGTTATTTTGTGTTCTTGCCCATTCTTGCTAGTTCATTTTCGTTTGGCAGTGGTATTTCGTATTTGTAATTGAATAAAAAAGTTTTTTAAAAAAGTATTTAAAAAATATAAAAAGTTGAATTATAGTAATATATGTGTTTTACATCGTCTCGACTGGACATTTATGTGCATTGATTTTTTTTTTTTTTTTTCTAAAAGTTCCATTTGTACCCAGACAATTACTCGCATTGTTTCAATTTGTTTTTATTTGCCTACAGACGTAATTAATCCGTTACATAATTACTGTATTAGCATGTTAATGATTTATGCATGTAATTAGAGATTAAATAGTGATATTGATGGTTTTATTTTATATATGTATATATTTTTTATTATTGAATTCAGGGATGGAGGAAGGCGTTGCCAGTGCAGGCGGTGTTGCCGAATTAAGTACAAAGCAACGTCACCAAATGAAACACAGGGAACTGTTCTTGTCGCGGCAGGTCGAAACTATGCCCGCCACCCACATCAGAGGGAAATGTTGCGTGACATTACTCAACGAAACTGAATCGTTATTGAGCTATCTCAATAAAGATGACTCGTTTTTTTATTGTCTAGTATTTGATCCTGCTCAACGTACATTACTGGCTGATAAAGGTATGACAAATTTTATTATAACACAATATTTTTAATTTAAATAAGAAATATCATCAAATAATGTAGTTAAAAATTGTTTGAAAAAAAAAATCAATGCGTGGTGATTTTTAGAAATTTTTATGATTTTCAGGTGAAATAAGAGTCGGTAGTAGATATCAGGCTGATGGAATAGCGTCAGTGCCTTTGACACCGGCGGAGAGAGAATCAGATCCCCGTAGACTACAAGATCTTGAGACATTGGTTTGGACGCCACGTCACTACTTGACGGATCGTCAAATTGATCAATTTTTGGTTGTTAGCCGATCAGTAGGCACGTTTGCTCGTGCTCTCGACTGCTCTTCTTCTGTCAAGCAGCCGTCCCTGCATATGTCTGCCGCTGCAGCCTCTAGAGATATCACCCTGGTAAGCATCGCAAAAATAAATATAATTCTTATTTCGTTTTTTTTTTGTGAAATTTTTCATGTGCCTGTTAAAAATCTTGTTTTCGAGTGTTTTTTGGTCTTTTTTTTTTTAGACATAACTCAATAACTAAGCAAAATATTGATAAATTTCATTAGAATCAAATTATTAGAGATTAAATATTCTATACAAAATTTTGAAATTAATTTTTTCGTATTTTTCTCAATTTTTAAAATCTTTTTAATTTTTTGAAATTTTCATTTTTGCAAAATATTTCGAAAATCAGATGAACTATTGAAAAAATTTATTCTACATTTTTTGTAAAGAATTTAATTTCCAATCATTTGATTCTGATAAGATTTTTCATTATCTCGCTCGGTTATCAAGATATTATCAAAAAAAAAAAAAAACTAAAAAACATCATGATAATAGGGAGGAAAAAAATAGGATTTATGTATTTGAAATAGATTTGATCATGGATTGAAATTTTTTTTCGTAGTTCCATGCGATGGATACGTTGCATCGACACAATTATGATGTGGCGGAAGCAATGTCTTCATTAGTGCCAAGCACAGGTCCGGTTCTCTGTCGAGATGAGATGGAGGAGTGGAGTGCATCCGAGGCAAATCTTTTTGAAGAAGCTCTTGACAAATATGGCAAAGATTTTTCCGATATTCGTCGAGACTTTGTGAGTATATTTTACTCGAACCAAAAACAATATCGGAAACAAGGGTATATTAAATATATTATGCTTATATTTCAGCTACCGTGGAAGACTTTGAAAAATGTTATCGAGTATTATTACATGTGGAAAACAACAGATCGTTATGTTCAACAGAAACGCGTTAAGGCAGTTGAAGCTGAGAGTAAACTAAAGCAAGTTTATATACCAAACTATAACAAAATGCCCGTGAACACGCCGGCGGGTACGACTATTTTGCCCTTGGGCAACAGCAATAACAGCAACGGAAAAGGCGTGAGTGTACTCAATGGCAGTAGTAACGGAAACATCGCGAGTGACAACAGTGGTATGTTGATGGTGGGAGTTAGTGGTAAACCCTGTGAAAGTTGTCAAGGAACTCAAAGCTCACAATGGTACGCTTGGGGACCATCGCATATGCAATGTCGACTTTGTCAGTCTTGTTGGATGTACTGGAAGAAATATGGTGGTCTCAAGGTACAAATCACAATTATCCTCAAATTATCGCTTTCATTTCCTTATTATAATTTTTGACCGATCAAAAAACGGGTAAAAAGTTTTGAAAAAATTTTTTTGACAAAAATTTCACAATTTTTCCAAATCTTATATTACAACATTTCAAATACATGAAAAAAAAAATGTGAATTTTTGGATGTGTTAAAAATTTGAACGAAAAAAAAAAGTTCAAAATGAACAAAAAATCGCCAAAATTACCTTGAAAAAAAAAAAAAAATTATAAATATTAAATTCCAATTTTTTCATTTTCATTCAAGTCTGAAAAAAAATTGTTTTTTTCACTTAAATTTCACAATTTTTCCAAATTTTTTTATAAAATTTCAATTACAAAAAAAAATGTGAATTTTTTTATGTGTTAAAAATTTGAATGAAAAAAATGTTGACAGGTTCCCTCGCGCATTGATGACTCTGACCTAGACCGAAAGCGAAGCAGTGCTGGTTCAGATGAAGAGGGTAAGGGCGTCAGTGGTGCTCATCGGCCTCATCGATGCAGTATTCCGTCGTGCGGCAAAGAATTTAAATTAAAGGCACATCTGAGCCGTCATTATGCGAGTGCCCACGGCGTTGATTTACGTGGAAGTGTAGTAGGACCTGGAGGTGGCAGTGGTTCGCCAAGACCTGTGATGAAGACGCGCTCAGCGTTTTACTTGCGTACCTCTGCATTGGCGCGTGCTGCTCGTCGACTGTGTGCGGCTCAATTGCGCACACGTCACGCTGCTCGCGCTCCCCATCAGCCTGTGAATGCGGCGCCACTTCGACACCTATGTGCATCGCCTCAACTGGCGACAAAGAGCCCGGCAGAACTGAGAATTTTGGCACGAGCCGTGCGACCGAGACCACGTCCTCGAGTCACTGATATTGCTACGCGACTGGGCGATCATCCTGTGCCACGACAACCCGGCGATTGGGATTGGTTGGCGCTCACATCTCCGGCTCAACGCAAACAGCCTGATCGCTTATTTTTCCCCAGACCACCTAAAGCACCTGGTAACTATTTGATTATTGGTTTTTTTGGTGTCATTTTACCAGTAGAACCATGCTTTGCCTCCAAAGCTAATGGACAGGTAGTTGATGAATTATTCTCTGTGTTTAAAGAGCCTGTTATATGTACTGTGTGTATTGGGCTTAGCAAAACCTCGTGAATGAGTCAATAGACAGAAGATAGCAGAGTTTATTCAATGTAGTCTTTCTAGTTTGAAACATGCTTATGATAAAAATGTGAATGAAGTCGTAAAAGCATATTAAAAGAGACTTGGTGGAGTCTCGTGCCAAGTACAGACTCGCCCACACATTTATCCACGTTTATATCGCCTGTTGAAAAATTTATTGTAACGAAAATTCAAACGTGACTTGGCATTAATATCTTTTAAAAAATTTTTTATCTACATTTGAAATTTACTATAAAAATGATAATTTTCTATATAAAACAAATTACATATGGCAGATTGAAAATTTCAATTTAATGAGAATTAAATAGAAATTTTTCCTTATATAGTCTTAAATATCTACATGATTTTATTGTCTAGTGGAAAATATCATTTATAATTTGTGCGAGTGGATAGTTTTTTTTTAATAGAAATTTTTCCTTATATAGTCTTAAATATCTACATGATTTTATTGTCTAGTGGAAAATATCATTTATAATTTGTGCGAGTGGATAGTTTTTTTTAAATCAATGTTTATGAATATTGGAATATTATTGGACAAAAGAATCGTTTATAAAAGTTCGTTGTTGTTTTTTCATCCAATGAATATTGTTTAGTTTATCAAATAATTGATTGCTCATAGAGAAATTGGACAAAAGAATCGTTTATAAAAGTTCGTTGTTGTTTTTTCATCCAATGAATATTGTTTAGTTTATCAAATAATTGATTGCTCATAGAGAAAAAAAATTTTTTTTTTTACAGATGGCAGTCTTTTGTATGAAAGAGTGCCAAATAAACCCGAGGTAGACAGACTGCCTCCGACACCACCTCAGCCTCAACCGTCTATTCAAGCTCAGCAGACGATTTTGAAACGTACGAGGCCTTTTGATGAGATAAACGGATCAGATGGTAAATATTTAATATTATTTGATGATGTGTATAAATAATTCGGTTTTCTACTACCATATTGAATGTGGTCTCTGTTTGTTGGCTTCTACTCGGATGTGGATTGGGATGAAGGTAAAGAAAAACCAAGGATTCCTGTGTTTTAAATATATATTTTTAATTTTTATTATTGAATTGTATGATTAATATATTTTTTAGTCATTTAGTAATTTTTTTTCATGTCTCAACTGTTATTTTTTTACAGGTATTGCCCTGAACGCAGGGCTACCGGGCGCTCCACCCGCTAAACGAGCTCATCATTCACAACCTCTTCATCCAAAACATATTTTGGAACACGGTTCGCCTGCTATCGTTCCACTTGCGCCGCCGCTCAATGGTCGTGCTGTTCATTCGCATAATTTCCCGCATGGAGTACCATTGTCAAGAAGCAATGCACGCAAGCAAGTTATGTCTTGGATGGACGCGCCAGATGACGTTTATTTCCGAGCTTCAGATCAAACGAAGTGAGTAATAAATCTACAAGGGATACCTTGCGCATGTATAGCAGAAACAAGGGGCCATTTATTAATTACATAAAGGTCCTGAACGGCTGATTTGTTTTTTCACTCTTCAAACATTTTTTTAAATGGTAAAACTGATTTCCAAAAGACTAGATAATTATATATTATTAAATATTATCATAAATATTCTAAACCTAATAATAATATAATGATATTGTCTAAATTGTTTTTTAAAAAGTAGGAATATTTGATTTTAATACGTCAAATTATGAATTTTTGTGCAATTTGTTCTGTTATAAAACCAGATGAAATCTTACGTAAAAAAGGGCAGGAGAAATTTGAGAAACCTTTGGAACCCTTGTATAGAGGGTAGGGGGAGTCTAAAATAACTAAAATCGTCCTTACGTAATTAATGAATGGCTCTCAATCACTATTAAAAATTTCCGTCTGAAATGTAATTACGAAAAAAAATATTTTCTCGTTTTTTCTTTCGTTTCTGATTGTGGTTGAGCATGTCTCATTTTTTAATCCCTACATATCTCTGCACAGTTTCATTGAAACAATAAAAAAAAAAAAAATTAATCCGATTAAATAGTGTAAATTGAATTTTTTTTCACAATGTTGACACAGGACAAAAATCCTGTTGGTAATTGTAATAAAATGTATTTCTATTCTACAGAAAATTGTATAAGGATTAATAAAAGTCATGGAAATTTTTAATGAAAAAAAAATTCAAAAAAAAAAATTCACTTTTCTTGCTGGAAGCAGTAAAAAACTCAAAATCTCGTTTTAAAATGTTGACAATTTTGTAAACAAATATTTATTCTGTTAATAGATAGTTGAAATATTACTAATTTTAAATATGAAAATTTATAAATTGTATTTTCTTTGTAAATTCTCAATATTTTTAACAGTTTATCAATTTAAAGTCGATAATCTTCAAGTATTTTTGGAAAGTTTTAACGAGTTGATGATAGGTTGCTGATTATAATTATTATTTTTTAGACGAGTGAGGAGAACACTTTCATCTGTAGAATTACGGCGAGCTGCACGTAAGCCATGGCGTAGATTGTCAACGCCAGTTCACCCGCCGCATCCTCAACCGCGCGCGCCGTCAACGCGCGGCGATGATCCCAGGATGGTTGTCATCCTTGACTGAACGAATTAATTAAATGGATCTGAAAACTATTGCACGAGCGATTAAGCTTGAAAAGACAATTGATAGATGAAAAAACTCGAGAGGGGCAAGAATTTGACGTGTAGTCCGAGAGCGAATGCAGAGAATCGCTCGAGATAATCGTGTCGGCTGTGTGTGTGTATGTGTGGTGATGATAACGAGAGACGATTAGAGGTAGTTGATATCGTAATTACCTCGTGGCTAAGAAAATGAACGTTTGTTTGACATAAATGAAGTCATTGATGAGGAAAAAAAAAAAATCAAGAATGGTCTGAAAGGGCGTACTAATTAAAGTATGTGGATGATATTGGCATTATTGCACGTTTCATCATTTTGACAACAAAAAATAATGTGGGATAAAAATAAATGACAAAAAAAAAACAACATTAATGTTAACGGTGTGACTATTTGCAAATGAAGAGACTTTAAGGCTGGGCGATACTTACATTTCCTCCTAGATTATTCCCTTCATATTTTACTCAACTAATCACCGTCAAAATTTTGTCATATTTGGAAAAAAAAACCATAGGCTGAAAAGCCTATTAAAATATTTCATCAAGTTTAAGATATTTATAATTTTATGGGGCATTTTTGTTACCGATTTGTTTTTTTTTTTTGGTACAAAGCAAGTCAGAAAAATGAAGCAATATTGTCTTGCTCGGACTAGAAAATGCTCATTTCGATAAATTCATGATTTGCATAGATATATAGTGTTATATCAATTTTTTTGTTTTGAAATCAATTATCGTTTACGATTAATACGTCACGTTTTTTAGTCTCTTCCATTGAAAATCATGAATTTTTTTTGTTTATACCAATGGAAAATTGTGTTTTTTTTTTTAAACATAAGGACGTGATTAGTCAAGTAAAAAATTTTGTGACCGTGGAAAACACAGAGGCAGAAGGCTGATAAAAATTTGTGAGAATATTTGATTTTTTTTTCAACATCGCGTGTATGTCCAGTTTTTTGTGGATTGAACAGAAGATTTTTCAACCCTGGTAGCGCTGTCATCGAAAAAAAAAAAAAAAACACCAGAACAGATTTATTTAGAGAGGGAAGTAAGAACCGCCTTTCATTTCGTGTGTGGGGTCGGTGAAGAGTAATTTTCGTGAATATTTTCGTTGCAGATCTAACGTGAGTGAGGTATTGAAATACAATTTAAAAATACCGATTTGAAGGACAGGTCTGCGTTTTTATTTTGCTCGATTTTGATATATGAAATAATATAAAATCATTTAAATCTGTTTAATAAATCTTTTTGTAAAAATGACGTGTACAACCATAAATAAATGCTACCTGAGTATGAATTTTTTTATATAAGATTATAAATATGTTCATATACAAAATCGGTTGTATACAGTATTTGACCATGTATATGAACATGTCTAGTCATATCTGATCCTGTGTAGTTAGATATGGCATATAGAAAAAGTCGGAAAAAAAATCTTTTTAATCTAGAAACACATTAAAATCTATCGTTAATCTTTAATAATTATTGTTTTCTCTTTTGTTTTAATAGTATATCTAGTGCCACAGTAGAATTTTTCATAAACAATAAATATAAGTGTATATAAACTTTAATTAACGTTATAAAAACACTCGATTTTTCCCCGGCATGAATTAGTGATAATAATATTCATTATTATGTGTGGTTTTTTATTTTTCGCAATTTAGAGAAAAAATTTAATTTAAAAATTAAAAACATGATATTTATTTTATTATACAATATATAGTGTATGCTTTAATTGTCGTACTCCACGGTCACAAATTTCATGATTTTTTTTTAGTTTTTAAAAAATAATTCGATTTTGCATTCGGCGATAAAAAATATTAGTTGAAAATTAATTTTAAATTGGTGAAAGTGCATGATTAAAAATTTTAATTTTTCACTTTTTTGTGGCTAATATTTTGATAGGGATTATAAACTTTTAATTCCCTTGTTTTGTTTTGTTTTTCTATAAAAGCTAAATATTTTTTTAAATGGTGCAAAAAAACCGAATATTTTTGTTTTTCAGGTTTCGTATAAAAAAATAATAGTTTATCATATTTTAAAAGGCAATTTTGAAAGTTTTTTTTTCTCTTTTCGCACTACTTTTTGG
Organism: Macrocentrus cingulum; assembly: GCA_002156465.1. Lineage (NCBI taxonomy): Eukaryota > Metazoa > Arthropoda > Insecta > Hymenoptera > Braconidae > Macrocentrus > Macrocentrus cingulum. The sequence goes on along the minus strand of MVJL01000553.1, from coordinate 95,586 downwards.
GACTTAACATCGAAATGTTGCATTTGTTTTTTTTTGTGATGTATTTTGCGGCACAAAAAAAAAAGAAGTTTTAATATTATTATCAAGGAGTTAATCAATGTTAATTACGAACTTCCAAAATTCACAGGTAATCCTTAAAATTTGTATTTGAAACCGACATTTTGTAAATTTATTTTTATTACATGTAAAAATATTATGTATAGCGAAAAAATTTTTCCAATCTCTTTTTAATTATTTTTGCAAATTAAAAAATTTGTGAGCGATGTCCAAAAATGCTTGTATCGGGCTAAAACACGATAAACTATTATTTTTTGATACAAGGTCTCAAATAGCGCCGACCTAATATTTATAATTTAAAAAAATATGATTCCTGCACAGGTATTCCTATCATTTCTTTCCTTGGTGTCCACAACACTAAGTGTATTTTAATTATTTTCATTCGGAAATCCAACAACTCGAATCGTTACGTGGCATCAATCAAAGCGTTCAAAATAGCACTTGCGCGCCGTGAGTAGCGTGATTAGAAACTACCAAACCAATACAACCAGCGCACGCGCGCACACGCATTATGTTTCCAGAGTACAACATAAATGTATCGCGTTGTTTGACGGTGTTTGATTTCCGCAGCTTGGTTGCACTCAAATATTAATATTTAAATTAATTTCTTGAAAAATACAATGGACGGAATACCCGGGAGTGACGTGAGTATTACTTAAATTATTTCATCTGAATTCAACCCTTACATCACACAAAACAGTACATTTACACAAGGTTTTAACCTTTAAATCGACCACCATAACCTAAAAAACTTCATCTCTCCACCGTTGATCTGCACAAAACACCTTGTGTGAACTTTTAAGTATCTAGTTTTCATCGTTGACGTGAATTTCCAGGTTCCACAACCTCCGATGATGCTGGACCACCAGCAGCTGCGTCACATGGAGCAGCAGGAGATTCAAAAGCAACTGGCCAGCGTTCCTCCACCCGGTGTGCCACCTCCAATGGTTCCCATGGCTCAGAACCGACCAATGCATCAACAAATGATGATGATGCCGCCTGGCACGCATCCTCCGCCACCGGGACTCTCGATGCCCATGATGGAGCACCCAAAACAGTTACCAAGTCTTTTAAGCCTAAAAGTATCCGTGCCGCCGGACATGCAGCACAATCATGCATCGAACGAGGAGCGGGACACTGACGGAGAGGTGGTAAAACTCCCGGCAGCCCTAGAACAGGCTCTGGCTTTTAAAACTGAGCGAGCCAAAGAGCTCGGAGCGGATTCTAACGAAATCTCAGTCCCCGGAATGTCTCCGACGCACGACGCATCGAGAGACGAGTCGGGTATAGACTTCAATGTTGATCAAGAGACCCCTGTAGTGGAGAAAATCGACCCCAAGTCAAACAAATCCAACAAAAAAAAGAAAAAGAAGAAGAAGAAGAAGCACACGGAGAATAAAAACGCGGCTGAGGAAAAGCAGAGTGAAGAAGTGGCGAAGGAAGACTTGCCTGAGGTTGAATACATTCAGGAAATTCCGAGTATCACAGATTTATCACCGATGTATCGGCAGTTTGCTCGTGTTTTCGATGCCTTCAAGCTCGTTGAACCCGAGTCACAGGCGGACAAAGAGCGCGAAGCAAATCACCAATTTGCACTGGCAGCTGCTGCGATAATTCCCAGTAAAATACCTCCTATCGACGATTTTGACGATGAAATGGGTCAAGCACCGCAGGTTCAAGCAGCAGGCGAGAACGGCGCACCCAGACTGTCGAAAAGGAAGCTGAAGCGGCTGACACGCTTGAGTGTCGCTGAATTGAAACAACTTGTGGGCCGTCCGGACGTTGTCGAGATGCACGACGTGACCGCACGCGATCCAAAGCTTCTAGTTCAGCTGAAGGCGCATCGAAACACAGTTCCGGTACCGCGTCACTGGTGCTTTAAGCGGAAATACTTGCAGGGCAAGAGAGGTATCGAGAAGCCGCCATTTGACCTGCCGGATTTTATAAAACGTACCGGCATCACGGAGATGCGAGCGAGTCTTCAAGAGCGCGATGACGGGCGCACGCTGAAGGCTAAAATGCGCGAAAGAGCCCGGCCAAAGCTCGGAAAAATCGATATCGACTATCAAAAGTTGCATGATGCCTTCTTCAAGTGGCAGACCAAGCCGCGAATGACTATTCACGGTGATCTCTACTACGAGGGCAAGGAATTTGAGACGCGGCTGAAGGAAAAGAAGCCCGGAGAGTTGTCGGACGAGTTGAGAACTGCATTGGGCATGCCAGTGGGCCCAAATTGCCACAAAGTACCGCCACCGTGGCTGATTGCCATGCAGCGTTATGGTCCACCCCCGAGTTATCCGAATTTGAAGATTCCCGGGCTGAACGCGCCAATTCCAGAGGGATGTGCTTTTGGTTATCACGCGGGTGGTTGGGGCAAACCTCCGGTAGATGAAACAGGTCGACCACTGTACGGAGATGTGTTTGGGGTTGCTCGAGCTCCGGGCGGCGATGCGCTGGACGAGGAGGTCGACCGTGGAATGTGGGGCGAGCCAGAATCTGAATCTTCCGGCGAGGAGGACGAGGACGAAGAGGGCGAAGACGGCGAGGACGGAGATATGGATGGAAAAGAGGTGGATGGCGACGCCAGTGGCCTTGTCACTCCTGGAGCCGAGGGTCTCATCACTCCCAGTGGAATCGCATCGATCCCCGCCGGTCTCGAGACTCCAGAGACGATTGAGCTGAGGAAGAAGAAGATTGAAAGTGAAATGGAGGGTGGTGACACGCCCGCACTGTACACCGTGCTTCAGGAACGCAGAACCGAGGGCTTGGGCTCCAGCATGATGGGCAGCACACATGTTTATGACATGACTGGAGCTGGAGGACAAGCTCCGCCTTCAGTAATTGCCGCTGCTCGACGTGGCATCAGTGGCTCGACCTCGGAGTCTCGTGGCGACAGAGACAGTGCAGTCGAGGTGGCTCTGGATCCCAGTGAATTGGACCTGGATTCTGAAGCTATGGCATCGCGCTATGAGGAAACTATGCGCTCACGACAGGCACATTTGAGACGTGAAGATCTCTCGGATATGTTGCAAGATCATGTGGCACGACAAAAGAGCAAGCGAAAACGCCAACAGGGACAGGAGTCTAAGACGTCGAAAAAATACAAAGACTTTAAATTTTAAATCAAATTTATATCTTCAACAATTATCTGCATATAATAATAATATTAATAATTTTTTATTTCAATTTTTCAGGACCCAGTGTGTCTAATTCGTTATAAATTTTGTTTTTAACAATTAATCACACTTGAAGTCAATATAGTCGATTAATATTATTATTAATTAGCAGTCTTATTTTTCAAATTAATTCTATTGCGAAGTAATAAAAATTTTGACAGGCATTTTTTGCCAATAAATGTATTTTTCTCTTGAAAAAATGATTTAAAAAATTTTTTTTCTTCTATTTTTTACGAGAATTTATACTAGATGTTTTTTTTGTTTCATTCTCGAGCCCAATTTTTCCAAGCTAAACGTCATCAGTGGGCTGGAAAGGTGATAGAGAACTAGAAAAAGACATGGCAAACATATAGCAATTGTGTATCGACTTATGGCTGTGCCAATGTCGAGCCAACTGCCCTTTGAAGTCACGCTGTACATTAGCGGCAGTGAGAGACAGTCACCGAGGAGTAATACAGCCAGGAACATTGAGGACGATGCGAGAGCTCGACTGGCGCATCCGACGAGGATCAGGGGAATTCCCAACTTGAGCAGGATCAAGGCAGACATCGTGAAAGGTGAGAAAATTGTAATAAAATGTTGCGTCCACATTGGGTCGAATGAACTGATGCTAGCCATGTTTCCCGTTCCGAAAAATGACAGCAGAATATACAGCATCTATTTGAATTTGTAAAGGCTAAATATCACAAAATTCTCCAATTGTCAGCTGAAATTTTTTGTTTCAAGGATACAAAATAAGCAGCTGTGACGAGATCCTCGACAGTCAGAGCATTTCCGTCTTTCTTGGCATCCTGGGAATTTTTTAAAGACTCCAGCAGAGCGATCAAGTGGACTGCAAGGAGTATGTACACCTGAGGTTCGTAAGTAGCTGATAGTAGAGCTAGTGGACCGAGCAATCCGAGAGTGACTCCTGTCAGTCTCTTTGTCACATCCTCGACGGGGTAGAAAAATATACAGATTGGACTAGTAAACAAAATAATCCAAGAAGTTCCTCTGCGACCGTCAATTACTTTAACTACAATTAATACTGTTAAAATCAGTCGCGTGACTTCCATTATTATTAGTTTTCGTGATTGATTCCGGAGAAGAACAGCCGCGAAAGCCAAACTCATCAATCTGAAGTAGAACAATATTAAAAAGAGCGTTAGATGATTTTTACAAGTATTTTTAATCAATTAAACTTACAGAATCTTTGTCTGCGGATGAGGTTTAACTGTAGGCAGCGCCGGATAAACTGCGAGAATCAGCGCAGTCCACAATAACGATTGTTGACCATTTTTAACGAATATCCTCTGCATTGCGGCAGTTAAAACCATCGCCAGACTAAAGAATACTTTATTTATAAGTCCTGCACTCATTACAAGTACGAGAAGTAGAATTCCAGTGATTTTTATCATCACAGAACATGAGTTGTCGCTTTGCAAGCGCGGTGATAGGCTTAAAGCACTGCGACATGCGGTCCAAAGTGATGTAAAAGCTACAGAACCGTATCCAAAAACTCTCCAATCATTTCTACCTGAAACTAATGTATGGTATGTCATAATTAATCCAAATTTTTGACTAAAAAACCGCAAAATCAAGTATTTACTAGTTACTCACCATTGTGCTCGATTATTAATATCAGTAGAGCAATGACAAATATAATATTTGCAATTGTAATTCCAGAATTTTTAGACATTCCAAAATCATGGCGCTCAATGCCGATTAGTTTTAAAAACAGTACGACAATCCAACCCAGCCACATTATCGTTAAATACATGATTAGTTGATTTCGCTGCGATCGTCGATAGTGATACAGAGCTTCTTTGCTCTGAATAACCGTCTTCTCGGCCATTGAGATGGCTTCAGTTACTTTATTCTGCAGTAGCAAGTGATTTATGTCATTTACCGCGATATCCAACTGCTTTTCTCGCCAGTGTGAGTCTCGAGCATTGTTGCCGCTTGCGCGAATTCGATTAGCTCGCACCTGGATGTTTAGTTGTTTGATGTTGCTCAAAATAGCTTGGGCTTGATATCGTTCAATTTGTGGGTTTAAGAACGACAGCGGCACAACTCCCTGAAATGCGAAAATTTCTGTTATTCCTGCTGATGGATTAGTTTTAAATAATTTACCTCACTGTTTACAGGAATGGAGATGCCCAGGAGCGATGCGATCAGTGGAGTGATGTCGGCCTGCGCAATGTCTTGGCGATTATTTGCTTGACTAACTCCAGCTCCCCATGCGACAATGGGAGTCTCCGTCTCGTCGGTGGAACCACTTCCGTGCGAGCCCCAATCAGTCATCCCATGGTCAGCAGTGAAGAGATATGCCGTGCGATTGTCGGCAAAAAAATCTTCCGCACTCTTGAAAATCTCTGCAATTTTTTCGTCCACGTATCTCAAGTTGTCTTTGTACTCTCTGTATCCAAAGTGTATTTTTAAATTGAGATTCTGGTAAAAAAATACATTAATGTTAGTTTGACAGATTGAGAAATGTATGCATACTTGGAGTGAGGTTTACTGGCATGTCCGGCAGTATCGCAACCCAACAAATGAAAGAAAAGAATCACTCCATTTTGGTTTTTTACATCTTCCGCTTGATTTTTAAGCCATTGAAAGTATTTTTCAAATACCCAGGAATCAAGAATTAATGTTGAATTGGATTCTTTGTCGAAATTCTGCCATTCGTGGGGATAAGTATCACCATGAATATTTTCTGTATTGGCTGAAAAATTTAGTTGGTTATTTATTGTTTATAAAAAAAAATATAAAAATACCTTTGGCAAACATGGGAATAATGTCAGGACTTCCCCAGGCCCAAGTGACACTGCTCTGGTTGAAAATCGAGTCGAAATCCACGGGATTTTCTTTCCAACCTTTGAATAGTGCACTGGGATCTTCGTACAGGCCGGCAGCAATTGCCACATTTCCTGGCCGCGATTCTGTCGGCATTCTCGTGTGAGACACTCCCCACGAGCCCGTTGATTTCATTACACCTTTGAGAAATGGGGCTGGTTCGTCGTTGAAAGTTCTGTACCTCAATCCATCGGCGACAAATAGGAAAATGCGTTTAGCTGGAGCTCCTGTTGGAGCTGGAATTTTGTCCAGGCCTTTCAGTATGGGCGAATGAAAATTTGCATCCAACACACCCCAGAGCACGATCAAATGCATTGCCAATCCCCATAGTGCAAATATGTAACCGTCTCTTGATTGTTGATTAGATTTTGCCATTTTTTTGAAATTGTTCTTTCGTCTTGTGACATTTCTCTCGTGTTTATCACGAAGCTTTGATGATGACGATTCACCGCACACACTTGGAGTGTATTTTCATGCACACATTCTTGACGCCATCGCTCGACAGCGTGCTCGGAAACGCTCGAGAGTGCTTATTAGTCTTGCATCAACTTGACGGTCAAATTAACACTTTTATAGCAGGAAAAATTAATCGAAGGCCATAAAAAACTAATAAATCAATATTTCGTATTTTTCTTTAAATTTTAATAAACGCACTATAGAGAATTTAAGGGGTCGTTAAAAATTTTTTTAGAGTGTGCAAACATGCAAAATTCAGTTGTCGACTCTTGGCTGACTTTGTCGGTGTGAACGTGGAATAGCTATCGGTGTGATTTGTATGTTCACGTGTCGCCAAAACCCACACTGCCATACGTTGACGCATTCTAGAAGCATCAGCGGCATCGAGTGACAGAGAATTCAGTGCACACGCTACGTACACACGTTATTGTTGCTTGATTTTGTTTTACGGAGTTTTACTTGAAATTTAACATGGCTCCTAAACAAAGAATGCGTATTGCCAACGAAAAGGCTACGAAAAACATTCTTCTTCGTGGAAATGTACCCAAGTCCTCGGTAAGTTGATTCTGCAATTTCTAGAGAAGATTTCCCATGGTTTTCTACACTCAACAGCTGGTTGTCAAATATCATTGTCAATTTTTCTTATCGGTTATGGAGTTTTGAGTTTTTTATTATTTTTTGCGTGATTTTGCTCTGCTCGGGGTTTTTTTTCTTACGTCAGCTTGGAGTTGGTTTTAATTTTTATTTTGAGTTACAGGCTATTTGAAGGTTAGAATGTACCATCTGTTACCGTTTTTTCCTTTTTTTTTGCTAAAAATTCACTAGTTTATACATTTTATTGTTTAATCGGTCATTTTTATAGTTGGCCTGATTTATTTGATTATTTTTGTTGTATAAATTTAATTATTGTTAAATGATTAATTGTATGAAATTTTTTTTTGCTAGAAAAATCAAGAGGACAAATCACCTGTGGGCCCATTTATGCTGGGACTGTTTGTATTTGTCGTTTGTGGATCAGGTAATGAAAATTTAATATTTTTTAAATATATTAAGTAATTATATGGTTATAATATATAAATATAAAAAATTTTTTTTTAGCTGTCTTTCAAATAATCCAGAGTATCAGAATGGCATAAAAAAAATTTCAACGACATCATTATTTTAACACCGACATTGTTTATTATTTGGATAAATACAATTGACTGATTATTTGTGAAAAATTAAATTCGGGAAATTTTTGTGTCGAAAGAAATCAACAAAAGATATTTATAATTTTTCATTTTCTCAGTTTTGAGACTATATAATTGTTTTATCTGTTGGTGCATATATAAGCTCAAAAAAAAAAAAGTTTTATTTATCAAAGATATTTAGCATTTATAAGCGTTTAAAAAGTAATCATGTATAACTTTGATAAATTTTGTCGAAAATCAATGGAAGAATATGTTATGGAGCTTCCTATATAAAACACAGGATTTAAATGTACAAAATCAATTTATTTTAATGGAACTATTTCATGAAAAAATTTTCTATCAATTTTTTAAATCCTGTAGATTGTCACTTTTACACGATGTAACTATATTTACCACAAAATGAATGATAGAGATTGAATAATTCTTCCGTTGATGACAATGTAGCACATAATTGTAAATAAGTATAAAATATATTCTATTTATCCTGATCATTCCATTTTTAATAATTCAATAATAGTCATGCGCTTTTCGGATGATTTTTTTGTTCAATGATCAAAATTACTTTTTCGAATTTTTTCCTATTATTTAACAATCTCTCTTTCTAAAATGCACTGTGTATATTAATAAAAGCTATTGTGAATAAAATATATACTATGCAGCATATTATATGTATATTTAATAATAATCCTTTTATTTATCACATTATTCAAGTGATTAAAAATTTTTTATCATTTCAATATCAGTGAGTTTTTCTTGGCATCTAGAGTTTTACGTAAGTGTTTGGAGATGGCGCGTCGAGTACCAAAAAATTTTGAATAAACACTTTTTTTTTTTAAGGATAAATAATTCAACTAGAAATTATAACGTGTGACTATAAGCGTATATGCAAAATTATTTTGCCATTTAAAAGTGAAATATTTTAAAAACTACAGAATATGGGAATTTTTTACAAGAAACTTTTTTTGTAGAGAATTTTATCATCTACAAAAAAGATCTTTAACAAAATTTTCGTTACTCACATTGTTATTAAGATATTCGTTAATTAAAAAGTTTCATTAGTCTTGGGGATACGCTTTTTTTGATTCTAGACCCGCGATTGGACAAATTCTTGTATATTTTGAAAAGGGTGTACGCCTAATAAAAAAAAAATTAAATTGCTGATTGTTGGTTAATTATAAGACCAAGTGATGCTTTTTACAGATGCAGTAAATATTTTATTACAGGTAAAGACAACTCTAAAGACATGGTAAAATTATATCGAGCACACCGCTTTTGGTTATTCTTGTAAAAAGTTTATAATTTATTAAAAAAAAAAATAAAACGTCAAATTGAATATAGGATATGATCAATTTCAAGTGTTTTTCTAAAGAATTTCGGTCTGAATTTGATTTACGTCAAAAAAAAATTATGTATTTAAATTAAAAATACATATACGAAGTTAAATATAATAATATGTAGCTGTATAAAACCTCAATAACAAATGTAGGATATTATAAACATCTTGTTAGTGTAGCAGATAAGAAAAATAATTGAATTACTCAAGAAATGCATGCAGAAATATGACACTAATAATTTTTTTATACCAAACCATTAGTCTTTTTTTTTACAGACATTATAAAATGTACTTAGCGCGGTACTTTTTCGTTTTAATACCGGTTTAAAATAAGATTAACGACTAAAACACTCTTTATTATCAACTATTGATGATCTCTCAAATTTTTAATTGATACAGAAATTTACATCAAACATAAAAATCTGATATTTAAAAAAATTTTAAACTGGAGCACAACCTGAAATTCATTAATTTAAAAATAGTTGGAAAATTCATGTGGTTTTTATCGGATAATTTTATTATATAGGATGACAGCTCTTTGCTGTCGATAAAAATGAGGAGATTTCGTGAAGATATTCATGTTGATTAAAATAATATTTCAATGCATATCCAAATTTTTTATTTCTTGAATTAATTGAGTAATTTTATTAAATTGAGATGTTTTCATAATTTTTATTGTATAAAAAATTGCTTTTATTGAATATCAATTAAAAATATTTGCGCAAAGAGAATGCGTTTGACATGGTAAATTTTTCAATTGCACCTGCTACAAACGTCACTCCGACAATGTAGTGATGGCCGTCAAGCGGGTTTACATGAACACTAGAACGCGTCATTGAAGCAGCGTGTCCAAAACCATTAATGTATAGTGGTTAGGTCAATTCTGTCATCGACATTCTCGTCTAGCGACCATTGTTTTAGCGCACTACCTCTGATTATGACCGAGAAGAGGCTCCTTCATTGAACTGATGCGCGTTGACTCCCAATTGTCGTTATGTCTCCTGCTGGGCAATCTCTTGAGCAGTGCTTCAGCGCCTGAAATTGACTGAGGGGTCTTCTGCTAGTACTTGTGATTGAAGAGCAGAGTTTTATCTATCGTTTTGATGCATAGTACTGCGATTACAGTTTTTTTTTCTCCTCTGCGCTTTAATTAAAAATATTTATCATATATATTTAACGAAAAAAGGTTTTTACTCTCATTTATCTACTTTTTTGGATTTTTGTATATATAGCATTTATAAATACTTTGTAGGTAAATTGGAGTAGAATAGAATTTATTTCCAGGTGTATCAATTTACAAATTGCTTTACACGGTGACTTCCGGTAGGTAAATTGGAGTAATAATTATTCTAAATTAAAAAATGTTGAATAAAAAATTTTTTTTGTTATTACATTTCATTATTATTATAATGATATTGTAATTTTTTCTGACATTTTTTAAAATATTTAATTGCAGGTTTCAGAGTTGAATTTTTGAATTTTCTGGAATAATAGCATTATCGTAGTTATATTTGAGTATACGAGGTCTCTAATTGGAATTGATTCCATAAATCAGATAATGATTAATCAGATATTTTAAGTCACAGTAATTATACAGTAATTTTAGCTTGATTTGTCGAGTAGAAAGTGAGCTTACATTTTTAATTCAATACTTATTTTATATTTGATAGGGAATTGGAAATTGTCACAGGTGTCATTTCATAGTCAGTAAATTTATATTTTGAAGAAATGCCTATATAATTAGGATTTGCTCTATACTCGCTTAGTCCAGTTTTTGCTAATATTTCTAGTTAATATGGTACTCGATGAATTTTGATTCAATTACTGTAAATCTTTTTTATTTCTACAAACAATACTTAAATATTCATTTATAAAAAAAGTTTATGTGTCGTACTTTTTTATTTAGTAAAAACACTTAAAATTGATAATTTATTACCAAAAGGCTGTAAAAATTAATTACAAATTTATCATAACGATAATCAAAAAGATCGTTATCGTTTCACCAAGTATTTACTATTATGAACATTAGAGTGGCCCAAAAAAACGGAATATTTCTGTTTTTCTGATCTCGTATAATAAAAAAAAAACATTCTAAAAAAATCCTCTAAAAAATTGACCCAATATAAACATTTTTCGAGGTTGTTTCTCAATTTTAAAATCTTCAAAAAACGTCAAAATATCATTAAAGAACTTTCTCTCCTGTTTTTGCTGTATAGTAAATTTTTTCACGTATCATATATAAATAAGTTTTTACAAAGTTTCAGTTTGAAATATTAATATTAGGGGTTACTGATAAATTTTAAATGTTTTTAACTACATCAATTTCGATATTTTTGAACGACCTCTTCATAATAATGTTAATACCTTATTTTTCTGTGACTTAAAACACCTTATAAAATAATGAAAATGAATATGAACATATGCAACGTTTTAATGTTGATAGTCACAAAAAGTGGTGCGAGAAGAAAAAAAATTTGTTTACAATCACATTTTGACCCTTTTTACAGATTGCAAAATTCATACATGATAAACTATGGCTTTTTGATACGAGATACAAAAAACAAAAACAGTCGGTTGTTTGGGCCACCTTAATGAACACTTGTATGATTATTTATTTTTTTTAATACAAAATGAAAAAATGAACTTTTCCTTGTATGTTTTAAAAATGTATAAAAATCGTACAAATACATCTTCTATGCGGAGTATAATAAACAGGGTGTCATCTGAGCGCCTATTTCATTTTCGCTGATAATTTCGGCTGTATAAGTAGGTCATCACAGTCCGTTGCGAAATGCATGAATTTTCGATGCAATTGAGCTGATTTTTCGGTGCAAACGGCGTTTTTTTTCGAAAGAAGTTGCGGTTTTTAATTGAATTTCATTTGTAAGTATTTATGAATTTTATTATTTATTTTTATTTTTTTATGAATTTCATTTGTAAGTATTTGTTAATGTTATGTAAAAATTAGCAAAATAGCAATATGCAAAAATTTTTACTCACTGCACTCCTGAAGACGTCCATACATTCACAAAAAACTCTATATAGAAGAACTAACATACTTAACTGATTCCACTTAATCAATATTTTATTAATTTTTTTTAATTTTTTAAAATTTAGATTAATTTTTTTTTTAAATTAAAGTTTATGATGATTACAGTTTATTATAGATTATAAAAAATAAAAAATAAGCTTTTTATGTTGAAAAGTTTTTGTTTGTTTTTAAATATTAAGTGGAAATTTTTTAAGAATTACCAAAAAACCAACGAAAAAAACAGCTTTTTCCATTACACATGACCCTTGTCGCTCATATTAAAAAAAAAATCCTAATAATAATAATAAAAAAAAAAAAGAAATTTTTTTCAAACACGCGCAATTCATCAGTTGCAAAATTCTAACAGACCCAGTAATTCCAAGGATTCTGTGATCATTCCGGAAGCTAGTAATCGCAGTGATGGGAAGTTGTTTGAAAAATAAAAGAAAAAAAAAAAAACCAACTGAAAGAAGTAAAATCGAGTGGTGGAAATTGAAGTGCACGGATGGAGAAGCTCGGAAGTTAGTATGAGAAGTTCGTTTTATTCGAGAAGAATATTTTTTTCCTTTTATTATTTTTTTTCTCTCTCTCCCTCTTATAGCAAAATGTGCATGCGCAAAAGAGGATGCTATTGGCGCTATGCACCCTCTTATTTGTTCTTCGACATATTTCCTGACGGCTCAAGTGCGCAAGCGTGTGCCGACGATACAACCCCCTCTCTCAGGGGACGTTTGCGGCTTCCTCGCTATTGCCCCGTTCGCCGCAGTTTCGCGTACGCGCTTCACGTGTTAACATCCCATTAAAAGCTCCACAAGGGGCGCAATTGTCACGCGAGATCAAATTATATTCCTCCGTCGTACACAACGGATATTAACGTGAATCGCGAGTGTTTGTGCATGTGTGTAGGTGTGTGAACAATCAAGAAAGTGAAATTTTTTTTTCTCCGTCATGCAGACATCAGCTGTATCCGCAACCGCGGGATAATTATACTCCAAGTAAGTTAATTCAATTAATTAACGTCCATTTTAGTCTCAAAAATTTCTACTACAAAATGTCTGTCCATTTTTTAAAAATACCAGTCATCACTTTAGAATGCATTGAAACCTGTACACGACAGATTGCTTGCTTTCTTTGATGTCCCGGTAAAAAAAAATCCGTAATTGCCCCTGTCATGCATGTGCCTTACACAATAAATCATTCTATTCTGATATTGACTCACTCTCAACTCCGCGGGTCGACATAAACTGTCGACAACTCGATTATTAATCGCAATTCCGCGAAGAGAAAATAAACCGACGTATTTCCCGCATGTTTACATCGCGTGTACTTGGTTTTTTGAGTATATATGGAGGAAACAAAATTCACCTGGCTCTTCGCGTCGCTTGTGATTGTCGTAGAGGTAAGCTTGGACTGCACTTATTACGTGCACGACAGACGGTTTTTTTTTTTGCTCAACGTCACGATCGATACGAACAAAGCAACTGCTCGCTGCAATCTTTTTGTGTATCGCCGGGACAGTGATGATGGTTATAACGGTGTAATGGCGAAATATTTATTGAGGGGTTTTTGAAAAAAATAACCAGGTGTCTTATTGATTTTTTTGATTTGGGTATTAATAGATGCGTTGGGAATCTCACTGGGGAATTACTGCGCTTGTCGTATTACGACACGTTTGAGCTTGATTTTGTTGTTGTGGCCTATAGGATTTCTCTGGCCAAAGGTGTTCAATCATGTAGTTGATTCTCGAGTTTCCCTGTGCAGTCCTTGGGGAGATACTTCACAATTTCTCGCGTTAAATCCCAGTTTAATGTTGCTTTGCGTTTGGTATTGTTTTCTAAGGGGTTAAATCCAGTTGGAATTTTCAAAAAAATATTTTTTTGTTTTCGGAATGTATTTCAGTATGTTTATAGAAAATTTTTTTGAAGATACGAAGCGTTGGAAAGTAGGAAGAGTATATATAGGCTGTAGTAGAATAGTTACGCATTTTTCTCAAAATGGTGTTTTCAAAGTTGGTGACGTAGATTTCTCAAAAACGGAGCAGCTGATCGATCTGAAATTTGCACACAACCTTCTCAGATATATTTATCAGGGATTAGTCGAAGATATACGATTTCCGATAATTATTTATATTTTTTAAAAAACATTTTTTGATGAAAATTTCTATCGAAAATCTAAACTTTGGTTTTATATGAAGTTGTACTGTCACTGTGAGGGTCAAATAATTAAAATTCGATAAAAATTTGATAATATAGATAATAAATAAAGACATCCAACTAATAAAAAATCGATAAAAATTTGTAGATTAGTTCTAAACTACGTCTTTGATTGATTGATCACTAAAATTTTAATTTAATTTGTCGTCTGAGTGGAGAAATGAATTTGCAAAGTATGATGATTTTTAATAGACAAAGAATTTATAGTAATAATTGCAAAAAAAGTCCGTTGTTTTTAACGTTTTTTTTTATTAATAATAAAGAAAACGCATGAAATAGCCACTTATATCTGAGAAAAAAAAATTATTCAAGTTCGCATAAATATTCAAATTTATGTTGAAATGCTTAAATCATAAAATTTTATGCATTTTGTTAGTTTATATAAATATCTGTGACAATTTTCAACTTCCCCTAGTTGCCATGCTTAAAGGGTTTTGATACTAAAACGAAAATGCTTTCATTAACTTGAAATTTTATCTATAAATGAGATAATTATAATGGATTTTCGGTTTAAATTTTAAGTCATTCATCTATGTTTACGGTTTATGAGAAAATGTTATTTAAACATGCGATTATACGTTGCTATCAAGAGCCTATGTATAAAAAAAGCAACATTTTAAATTTCAATTTCTCGTATAACCAAAATCAATTTTACGAATGACTATAAATGATAAAAAAGTTTTCATGTAATATTAATTTTGGATACCTAATAGAGCTGTTGAATTTAAAAAAACCAACAGTATGCCTCTAACTGATTTATTATCAGAGATACGACAGTTAAAATTTTTCATGATATCTATAACGAAACTCCTTAAATCAAAAAAACTCATTTATCAAAAATTTTAATTATTCCTTTGATCACTCCCTAGATTTATTTAGTCACTAAAGACTAAGAAGAATTTTACTAGTTTTTTAATTTCTGATAAATTCAAACCAGAGATATCGTGGCTAACGTCAAACAATTTTTTTTTTTTGAGTAGACATTGCTACTTTAAATACACCAAATGCTCTTTGTTTTTGTAAAATACCTTTCCAAAAAAAATTCACAAAAAAAACGTCTTTTTCAACCTTGCAACTGGATGTAACCCATTAATAGTTTTTTTTTAAATTGATCTGATTACAGCTATAGGAGCTTATTCGTTAAAATCGGTCAAATAGGAATTTTATTAAATAGTTAATATTGGGATTATAAATTTATTTAATATCGATAAAAAAATATGAAGCAATTTGTCGATAAATATTACAGTGAGCTAGAGCGAAAAAATAATACGATGAGAGCAATAATGGTTCATCAGTGTGTTTTTTTTTAGTTTTTATTAGTGGTATGCACATTGGTTTGAATGAGTTGTATTGTTGTACGCGGGAGATAATGCCGGGGATATATAGATATAGTACACTGTAGTAGCTAGGTGGAGACCATTCATTTGCAGTGCAAATAGAAAAGGTATATATAGTGGATGAATTAATTTAGCAAATGGTGTTTGGTCGTCGAGACTTGACGGTTGTCTAAGCTGAGTTGGAAATTCGACTAGAGAACTCCATTTTGGCAGCTAAAAGGTTCCTAAGATATCAAGAAATTATTTTCAAAAAAATATAAACAACTTAAATAAATAAAATTTCTATTGTTTTCACTGAAAATAATTAAATAAATAAATAAATAAATCCGAATTTTTTTTGAATTTTTCTGATGAGAATTAAAATGAGATGATAACTTTTTTTCCTATAAAGATGGTTATTACAGTCATTAAAAAATCATTTGAGGGGGAAAAAGTAATTAACTGTTTGTGGAATGAAGCAGTAAAATAAAATTACAGGATATATATTTACATCATAATAATATTCTGGTTGTTTGTAGACAATCATGTCAATAATTTTTTTATAGACAGTTTTGACGTGGTTTCATATGAATAGGTTTTTTTTTCATTAATTCTGCCGCTATTATGATTTAAACAATGCTTTATTATTTTAAAATCATGACAAGATATGATGGAAATTTTTTTTTTTTATATATTTTCATTTTAATTTGAATAACAATGGGATTTATTTGAAAGGCATCAGGTTACTATTATGTGAAAAATATCGACTGGAGCGATTTTATATTTCTATTCAATAATGCATAGTCGATGAAACATTTCTTTCATTATAAAACAAAACTAGCTGTCACACCCGTGTGGCATTACCTACGATTCTGTTTTATTAAAATTAAATCATTTTTAATAGTCGTTTAAAACATTGTATAATTATCGAATGGTTATAGTTTAAAGCATTGCCTAAAAATCATAATAAAATCGAGATTTTGATTATAACATATCTCTACATTTAATTCATTTTTTTTTTAATTTTCAAATTAAAATTGTCAAGTAAAAAATCTTTATAGGCATGTAAAAATCTTCTACACAGATTGGTTTAGAAAATACTAACTATTGTGATAATTTTTTTCTTGAAATAATCTTGAAATAATTTTTTTCATATTATATCATTGCTTCGCGATGAAAATTTTTAAATGTTACTTTGTATAGTCTAAAATACACTTAAAAATATCTGCAACTTCCTTACGTTGTTTAGAACTATCAGCCACAAAAAAACTTTATGAAATAAGTATAGCTAGTGATTTTATATTTGGTAGTTGAGGTGGAGGAATACGTCCCATCCACCCTCGGCGTTTTTCACACTTTGATTCTAAATTTCGGTCAGGACTTGCTTTTTTATATAGATATGGATTAAATTTCGTGTAGGACGATAGGCTTTGCAAAATCATTTTGCATTGATTTTTTTTACATTTAAAAATACAGAGCAATGCTTTCTTTTTGTGCGTCGCAATACTGTATTACTGTGATGTGTGTGGAGAAAAATTTGTTCGTTTCTCAATAGAAAATGTTCAATCTCACGCTTGCGAAAATACAGCGGCGGATATAAATGAAGTGTCAAGTCCATCGGGTCATTGTGGATTTTTCTGTGCCACTTGGCTTTATCCTTTTCGAGGTGGTCCATTTTCTCGTGATAAGTCGTCCTTGTCGACAGTGTCCACGGCTACGACGTTTCTCTTATTGTCTTGGACACTTAGTGACATTGTCGAGGGTCTTCTCAAGGGCCAGAGAGACTAAGGGAATGACTGAGAGTTGTTACCATGAGAAAGTCGGCCAATCTAATTGCGTCAAACGAGTCATTGGCGTGAAAGCTTCTTTTCACGGCTGTTTCCTTCAATATATATTTACTCCAATGGGATTAGGCGTTTTTTATTTTGCTGATGTTATCAGGATCTCAACACCTTCCATGCCTGTCCGCAAATAAATGGATATAATTTCGTCATGTTTTTAGTTTTTTATAAAAATACATTTATTGAACTCATCGTTTTTTTTATCTTTAAAAAAATTATTGTCTGCATAAAAAAAATTATTTCGGTACATTTCATGCGAAAAAAATTTTTTATGGATGTTTTTTGGGTGATAATAAGATAAATAAGCAAGATATCGAAAATTTTTATTAGAATCATAGTTTTAGTTTAGTTAGTTTTTAATAAATTTCAGATTTTTAAAAATATCTCGAAAACAAAGTGAAATATCACTAAAATTCATTGTAAATTTTTTGTAGGCAATCAAATTTCTTTCGAGAAATTTCTTTTTTTTTTTTGTGCTATATGTCGCTTCGTTTCGAACAATTGTCATATTATTTTTTTTTGATGATTTTAAATCAAATTTTTGACAAGGCATCGATTGATTTAATTAAAAATCCTTTTTTTTTTACTTTTATTTTAAGTAGTTATTGTTGAAATATATTTATACATTGATCGGTGAAATAAGAAAAAAGGGAGTAGAAGAATGTGAAGGGAAAAAGATTAAATGTTGATGTCGAAGAGCTAAATACACAGTAGTTTGTTAGGGTAGGAAAAAACAATACCAACAAGTCAGGCTGTCGGGTGCAGTCGGTACAATTTAAAGAATAATAAAAATACGCGATGCAATAAAAACCCTATAATAATAAGAGTTGGCGCAGAAGAAGGTGAGAGACAGGAAAAAAAAATCAAGAGAAAAAGAAAACGGTGCAGTTGCTTATTTCTGTCATATTCTATTTGTCTTTAATTTTTTTTCTTCACCAGCGAGCCGTGATGTGTCTCGTGTGGAGATAAAACTACACTCACCCTTCTGGGTTAATTGCCAAATAAATTTTCAGGACGCAGCTATCGCGTGCTGTAATAAAACTCATTTTCACTTGTCAGCTTGTGAGTAAGAATTTTTTAAACCACTTTTTTCCTATACTATAATTTCTCTAATATAATTTTTAATTTAATTCAATTTAGTGCGTTAGATGCGTTCAATTTAGTACACACCATTATAAATGAAATCTATACTATAACGAAAATTGAAGTCACGATCCAAAAAGCGACTTAAAATTATTTGTTGACGATTTTTTAATATAAATATCGCGTGTCAAAACTGGAAAAGTGTGGTGCCAAAAAGTTCATAACATTTTACTTACTAATATCTCGATAGAAATGCGAATTTGAAAAATTTTACCAGAAACCTTTTTTGTAGCTAATAAAATTATCTATAAAAAAGGTTTCTTGAGAAAAATTTCTATTTTCAATAGTTTTTAAGATATTTCGATTTAAACCAGAAAAATAATCTTTTTTTATTCACCCTTTTGTTTATACACATGTTTTCTGATTTTATCCCGAAAAATTTTAAGAAAAAAAAAAATTAAATACGATATTATCAAAAATATATGTAAGTGTAATTAAAAATAAAATGAGGGAAAATTTCTATTTTTAACATAACAATTTTTTTCAAATTAAACTAGGTATATTTCTATCTTTAGTAATTAAAAAATTTAATGATATACGATATTATTTAAATTTCTCTGAATTTTTTTCTGAATAATTGCTGCTTAATTCATATAATATAAGATTAGTACGAATCTTTAATATCGCCGAGAGAATGCGATAAAATCTAATTAATATTCCCGCGCAATATCCGCTGGAAAATCTTTGCTTAATTCTATAGAAGAGTAGAATAGACGATGAGATTGATCGACCTAATTTTTTCCCTCATTATTCGTACTCTCAATTTATTTAGAAAAAAAAATGGAGGAAAAAAAAAACAAAACCGAATCCACAACGCGAGAGCATGGTTGCAACGAGTCCATTCGCGATTTTCCGCTTCGATCCGCTTCTTCGCAGTGGAAAGCTTTGCATTTTAGGTGGATGTGTGTTTGTCTATTTGCAACGAGGGGTGTGCTGGCTTGTACAGCATAATTTGGTATGTTCCGCTCGAACAATTAGAGAGATATCGGACGGAACGAGGCGAAAAAAGAAGCACGTTTTGGTGCGACAGGCCCTTCCGGATTTATGGTAGCTTGCTGTTGGTATTTCCAGCCCGTTATCTCATGCTTTCCCCGGGTCACGTTTTGTTTATCCGTCTCGTGATGTCCGTTCGTTCGTACATATACGCCTCGTTAGTTTGAGAGCTAGGGGTGTATATACAACTCTTTCTATATCATTTCTCCACACCTATTACTTTTCACATCTATAAAATTTTTCTTCACCACTTAGCAACAGGATTTATTATCTATATAAATAAAAAAAAAGTCCAGGAAAAAATGGGTAATCTGGGTAATCTAAATTATTTTTTAATTAATCATGAAAAAAAACGTGTTGGGATGTCTATAGTGCTTTCATTCTCATGGCCACAAATACTTACAGTGTCAACTTCGCAATTGACCGGAGAACATCTCGAAAAGTATTGACAAAATACTGAAAAAAGTTTGGAATAAAAGCGACTCAAATCACTGGAATTTCATCCACAAAACAGGCTTTCTATTGGCACTCAAAGTCTCAAAACTCTAGTGACTGCATACTCTTGCATAGAGTCTCTTGTCTATATTGCAATGTCTCACGCGTATCGTCTCTCATATATAGAGACAATTCATCGTTGGGACTACAGTCTCTAATAAATAGAGAGACTACAGTCTAGATCGACTATTATTGTCGTAATATAGATTAATTAATTTTTTTCATCTGTAAATTATTACATTTTGTTATTTTACATTTCAACTGAGTAATTACAATTATAAATCGACTTTCTCTATGATTTTATTTATATTGATAAACGTGCGAACTTATTATTATTTTCATTTTTTATATTTATGAACGAAAATAATCTTGATAATTATCTTGCGATAAATGCAATTCGATGAGCATAATTAGAAAACGAAATAATTATTTAGATCAAGTAAATGTATTGAATGTAACTTTTATTATACGTAATTATATTATTTATAAATTTAAAGTTTAATAGAAATATTGCGTGGTTCGAGGCATTCATTCTAAATCCGTCCCGGTAGCAGCTCAGCCAAAAATTTTACAAGCCCCTTTAGCTCGGTTGAAAATTTTCCATATTCTTCATGAAAAACTTGGAAAAATTGTAGCACAACCTTGAGGAAGTTGGAGTCTCCAAGCTCTCGTTGGCATACTGTCGTCTCTAAGAATGTGCAAGACAACACGAGACTCGAGTCTTCAGGAAGTGCGATTCATGAGACGTGACTAGAGTCTTTCAGAAAAAATACGAGATATCCAACTAATCGCGACGGTTTAAAGACCCGAGTTTTATTAGTGGCTCTCTGTAAAGACTGTAAACACCTCAAAGAGATTATTTAGAAGCTGCAAGAGACCCTCAGTGATTTAAAAATAATCCTACATTTTTTCTTTCTGGGAAGGTAATTAATAAATCTTTTACTTTGATAATGGGTATATTATTGAAACAAATTACGATCTTCGAGATATATGCCACAAAGGTTAACTTGTTAACTTTAGCGTGTTTCCTACATGAATTTTATTCCAAAAAAATTTTCATCATTGAATTTATTGTGATTTAAGAAGTAACATACTAAAAAGACAATTTTCTTAAGATTTTAGATTGACATATGGTAATTTTTTTCATCAGTTGAGCAAATAAAATAAAATAATATAAAATATTCGGGATAACCAACTATACCCCTAAGAACAGTATTGATATGGTTTGACAAATATGCTGGAATTTCCTATAAAATCACTTTTATCGAAAGGAAAATAAAAATTATATAACAGAAAACGAGAAAACCGCGAACTACTCTATTCATACACATATAATAATATTTTTTGAAAAAATTTTAGAAACAATAAGATTTATACAATGATTTATAATACTGTCTAGATACTTACTATTTAATAAAAATTTTTGTATTGTAATAAGGAAAAGCTCAAAATTTAAGTCGGTAGTGACTGCGAAAATACTGCAAGTATTAATTTCTGATCCGTAAATCCTGAAGCATATTCTGCCGATTAACTAGGACCATCTGCAGACTCGTAATTCGGATTCTCAGAATAATAAGCAACATTCTCGTAACTAGTAGGACTTTCAACATTGGAGTTGAGCTGTTCACAACAATTTTCACTACTAGCAGTAGATTGGTTGGAATGTTGTGAGTTTTGCATCTTTGATGGATGAATTACTACCCCTTCGTGATCGCAGTGAACTACAACCGAGTTCAGATCCTTTGAACACCCGGCGACTACATTCAATGTGATCTCTGCAGAGGCTTGATTTTCGCAACCGTTCGATACCTGATTTCCATTACCGTTTGTACTGTTTGGACTGTTCCGATCTTGAATGCACTGAGAATCCACCGTTGAGCCATTGAGTGCGATAAAGTACTGAAAAAATAATTTTCATGTCACACTTGTTGATTAATGGCGCACAGGAAAGTGGCAGATACTGTTCTTCAACGAAACTCACCTTTGCTACATGATCTGGTAGCATATTTCCGATATTTCCAGCCAATTGCGAGAACGTAGGCCTTGATGTTGGCTCGTTCTCCCAGCATTGGCACATGATGGTAGATCTGCAATCAATAAAATCACTCGTGAAATCAATACAGAAATGTGTTGTACCTTTACATTTGCTTACATTTCGTCAGTCATGTATTTTGCCTTTGGCATGCGGTAGCCCGTAGACAGCTGTTCGTAAATTTCTTGAGGCTTGGTAAACCCAGGGTACGGAGGATCAGCCAACGTGAAGATTTCCCACAGTACTACTCCATATGACCACACATCCGACTGGGAAGTGAATATGTTTTCTCGGATGGATTCGATAGCCATCCATTTGACGGGTAACGGGGTGTCGTCTTTTTTACGATAGTAATTAGTCTGATAGAGCTTCTTCGCCAATCCAAAATCACCTATCTTTACAATATTATTTTCGGCTAACAGAATATTCCTCGCTGCAAGATCTCCGTGAACAACCTTAAGTGAAAAACAATAAATTACTGCTTCAAATTCTCCGAGAAACAATTATTATCATCAGATCAAATCAATGATCTTGAGCGATTTAAGATAGTCACGTCCCAAAACTTGGATCAATGATTGCTGGAGGCTTTTTATCTAACTTGATAAAAATTGTCTTTCTAGACTATTCACCTTTTTTCGGCTTACATACTCCATACCCAAGGCCACCTGATACGCCCAGATCAGCAGATCTTCGGGCAAGATTATTTCGCTCGCGTAGTCTCTGTGCAGATTTGGAGGGCAGTCTGGATCTATTATTACCGTTCTGACTGCATCTAACTCGTCAATGTCTGGTGAAGCGTGCCGTGATAACTGTGAGTAGGCATAGTCCCGTCTATTAAATAACAAAAAAACTTTTAATCGTTTGACATGAATAGATAAGAGCATAGTAAATGAATAAATTACTACAGGTTTCAAGTCGAATGAGATGAATTTTCTTACCTCGTGTTACGCCCCTGGATATTCGACTTATTTTTCAGCCTTGCTTGCATCGCTTGGTTAATCCTTTTTTCCTTGATGTCGAGTGGACTGAAGAAGTTCTCCCGACATTTTAATAAGTATTGTTCAAAGCTGCCGTAACGGCAAAATTCGACAACGAGAAGTAAACCTAAAAGACAATTAAGTGAATCCCGGATAGAATATCTACGAACTGAATGACGACGAACCTTTTTCGACGTCGCGGACTACTCCTAAAAGACCGAGAACATTCAGGTGTTTTCCTATATGACACAGTATTCGAAATTCACTCTCCAGTGCCATCGTCGCTAACGGCCCTCCTAGTTTACGAGCCATTTTTACAGCACCCACTGTTACAGTGTCGGGAGCAGTAATTCCATGAGCCGTACCCTGCATCACCTGTCCGAACTGGCCAATGCCGAGTCGTTTTCCTGCGAAAAATTAAAACAAATTTGAAAATTTACGTTATAGGAAATGCTAGTGCATTCGTTTTTTTACCCAATCTCAGTTTATCACGAGAAAATTGCCATTTTGAAATCAATTGATCGATCTGTTTCGGGTCATTTGGAACTAATTCATAATTGAAAAAGGCGTAATTTCCTACCATCACAGGGTCGGCAGGTTTGGATTTTTTCTGTTTCTAAATAAATAAATCATGCATTAACTTATTACTCGGTCTACCTGTCTGTCGTCATTACCATCTTGCAATACGCTATAGCGCCAAGTATCCCGAGGACGATGCAAGCCGCGCTAACTGTCCCGGCGACGATGATCCGCCATTCAAGTGGCTCTTCCTTGATCACAATCTTAAGCAACGCTTTTTCAGAGCCGTCAACTAAACAACGATATAATCCAGTGCATGTTTTGTCCGGGTGAGTTATTCTCAGCAATTGTTTTCCATCGAAAAATCGGAATGTCCTATTTTCTGCGCCAATGTACTCGCCACCCTGTAATGAATCTCGTTAATACATTTGAAAACCAATTTTCTTGCTTGAAGTGCTGCTTACTTTGGACCAAGATATGTTTGGTTTTTGTAATCCTTCCACGTAGCATGTGAGGTTTATGGTCATTTGAGCTGCAGTTTTCGCGTCGTAGGAGACCTCTGTTCCGTTCATGTTTGACTGAATGACAACTGGTGGTGGACTTGGAATATCTCTAGCTGAGATGTGGGAAAATAATGTGAGTTACTGTTTTCTATTTTGTTTTTAAAAAATCACCTTCCACAGATAGTTTGACTTTTTTGAAGAAAGTAAGTCCATTCTTCGTGGTTGCACCACACACATATGCTTGCTCATCAGTTTTCGAAACAGAGTCAATGCTCATACTTGAACGACGATAATTAGACAAATTTTGCACAGAAAATTTTATCCTATCTGAAATGAATTGAAAAAGTCAACTTTTGATGTATGATTATCATCAAATTCATTAGTTTTTTAGAAATGTGAGATTTTTTACCATTTTCTTTGATTTCTTCGTGGCCTCGATTGTACCACGCGATTTTAGTGTAGTCAAAGGTTGATCCAGTACAAGTAACACTGACATTGTTGCCTTCTATCATTTCTTCAGGAAATTTTTCGATCCGTAAGATTTCACCTGCAATCATTCATCAGTGAGATATTTTATGTGATGCATCAAGAGTGACAATGGTAATCTACTACCGTACCTGCGACTGTAATCAATTTCTCTTTTTTCTCGCATTTAACTACATTGCATACTTTGCATGTAATATTGCCAGTAGAATTCACCTGTAGAGATATTCTGGATGCAATGATTGACATATCCTCTTGTACTACAGCATTCTAAAAATATTCATTTATAAAACGTTTTTGCATTATATGCCCTAAAGCATTATTAAACGAATTGTAATGATGACCAACTTGCAATAATTTCGGTTCTTTATCGAGTTCGTTTCGAGATTGTGTTTGAAAATACCATGTGATATTTGTTTCCGGTGGTTTCCTAGAGTCACATTCGAATTCTACTTTCGAAAACGGCTCGTAATAAGATGGCTGTGTGTTAAAATTGACGATCGGAGGTGCTGGAAAATAAAATAATCATGAAATTATTACTTATCAAATAACAGATAGAATGAGCAAAGCTTATATTAGCGTCGATACGGTTAGTGATTCTAAATGAATATCACAATTCTGCATGCATCATTTTTGAATGGAATAGAAAATCTGATAGTTCTAAATCCTGAAGCATATTCTGCCGATTAACTAGGACCATCTGCAGACTCGTAATTCGGATTCTCAGAATAATAAGCAACATTCTCGTAACTAGTAGGACTTTCAACATTGGAGTTGAGCTGTTCACAACAATTTTCACTACTAGCAGTAGATTGGTTGGAATGTTGTGAGTTTTGCATCTTTGATGGATGAATTACTACCCCTTCGTGATCGCAGTGAACTACAACCGAGTTCAGATCCTTTGAACACCCGGCGACTACATTCAATGTGATCTCTGCAGAGGCTTGATTTTCGCAACCGTTCGATACCTGATTTCCATTACCGTTTGTACTGTTTGGACTGTTCCGATCTTGAATGCACTGAGAATCCACCGTTGAGCCATTGAGTGCGATAAAGTACTGAAAAAATAATTTTCATGTCACACTTGTTGATTAATGGCGCACAGGAAAGTGGCAGATACTGTTCTTCAACGAAACTCACCTTTGCTACATGATCTGGTAGCATATTTCCGATATTTCCAGCCAATTGCGAGAACGTAGGCCTTGATGTTGGCTCGTTCTCCCAGCATTGGCACATGATGGTAGATCTGCAATCAATAAAATCACTCGTGAAATCAATACAGAAATGTGTTGTACCTTTACATTTGCTTACATTTCGTCAGTCATGTATTTTGCCTTTGGCATGCGGTAGCCCGTAGACAGCTGTTCGTAAATTTCTTGAGGCTTGGTAAACCCAGGGTACGGAGGATCAGCCAACGTGAAGATTTCCCACAGTACTACTCCATATGACCACACATCCGACTGGGAAGTGAATATGTTTTCTCGGATGGATTCGATAGCCATCCATTTGACGGGTAACGGGGTGTCGTCTTTTTTACGATAGTAATTAGTCTGATAGAGCTTCTTCGCCAATCCAAAATCACCTATCTTTACAATATTATTTTCGGCTAACAGAATATTCCTCGCTGCAAGATCTCCGTGAACAACCTTAAGTGAAAAACAATAAATTACTGCTTCAAATTCTCCGAGAAACAATTATTATCATCAGATCAAATCAATGATCTTGAGCGATTTAAGATAGTCACGTCCCAAAACTTGGATCAATGATTGCTGGAGGCTTTTTATCTAACTTGATAAAAATTGTCTTTCTAGACTATTCACCTTTTTTCGGCTTACATACTCCATACCCAAGGCCACCTGATACGCCCAGATCAGCAGATCTTCGGGCAAGATTATTTCGCTCGCGTAGTCTCTGTGCAGATTTGGAGGGCAGTCTGGATCTATTATTACCGTTCTGACTGCATCTAACTCGTCAATGTCTGGTGAAGCGTGCCGTGATAACTGTGAGTAGGCATAGTCCCGTCTATTAAATAACAAAAAAACTTTTAATCGTTTGACATGAATAGATAAGAGCATAGTAAATGAATAAATTACTACAGGTTTCAAGTCGAATGAGATGAATTTTCTTACCTCGTGTTACGCCCCTGGATATTCGACTTATTTTTCAGCCTTGCTTGCATCGCTTGGTTAATCCTTTTTTCCTTGATGTCGAGTGGACTGAAGAAGTTCTCCCGACATTTTAATAAGTATTGTTCAAAGCTGCCGTAACGGCAAAATTCGACAACGAGAAGTAAACCTAAAAGACAATTAAGTGAATCCCGGATAGAATATCTACGAACTGAATGACGACGAACCTTTTTCGACGTCGCGGACTACTCCTAAAAGACCGAGAACATTCAGGTGTTTTCCTATATGACACAGTATTCGAAATTCACTCTCCAGTGCCATCGTCGCTAACGGCCCTCCTAGTTTACGAGCCATTTTTACAGCACCCACTGTTACAGTGTCGGGAGCAGTAATTCCATGAGCCGTACCCTGCATCACCTGTCCGAACTGGCCAATGCCGAGTCGTTTTCCTGCGAAAAATTAAAACAAATTTGAAAATTTACGTTATAGGAAATGCTAGTGCATTCGTTTTTTTACCCAATCTCAGTTTATCACGAGAAAATTGCCATTTTGAAATCAATTGATCGATCTGTTTCGGGTCATTTGGAACTAATTCATAATTGAAAAAGGCGTAATTTCCTACCATCACAGGGTCGGCAGGTTTGGATTTTTTCTGTTTCTAAATAAATAAATCATGCATTAACTTATTACTCGGTCTACCTGTCTGTCGTCATTACCATCTTGCAATACGCTATAGCGCCAAGTATCCCGAGGACGATGCAAGCCGCGCTAACTGTCCCGGCGACGATGATCCGCCATTCAAGTGGCTCTTCCTTGATCACAATCTTAAGCAACGCTTTTTCAGAGCCGTCAACTAAACAACGATATAATCCAGTGCATGTTTTGTCCGGGTGAGTTATTCTCAGCAATTGTTTTCCATCGAAAAATCGGAATGTCCTATTTTCTGCGCCAATGTACTCGCCACCCTGTAATGAATCTCGTTAATACATTTGAAAACCAATTTTCTTGCTTGAAGTGCTGCTTACTTTGGACCAAGATATGTTTGGTTTTTGTAATCCTTCCACGTAGCATGTGAGGTTTATGGTCATTTGAGCTGCAGTTTTCGCGTCGTAGGAGACCTCTGTTCCGTTCATGTTTGACTGAATGACAACTGGTGGTGGACTTGGAATATCTCTAGCTGAGATGTGGGAAAATAATGTGAGTTACTGTTTTCTATTTTGTTTTTAAAAAATCACCTTCCACAGATAGTTTGACTTTTTTGAAGAAAGTAAGTCCATTCTTCGTGGTTGCACCACACACATATGCTTGCTCATCAGTTTTCGAAACAGAGTCAATGCTCATACTTGAACGACGATAATTAGACAAATTTTGCACAGAAAATTTTATCCTATCTGAAATGAATTGAAAAAGTCAACTTTTGATGTATGATTATCATCAAATTCATTAGTTTTTTAGAAATGTGAGATTTTTTACCATTTTCTTTGATTTCTTCGTGGCCTCGATTGTACCACGCGATTTTAGTGTAGTCAAAGGTTGATCCAGTACAAGTAACACTGACATTGTTGCCTTCTATCATTTCTTCAGGAAATTTTTCGATCCGTAAGATTTCACCTGCAATCATTCATCAGTGAGATATTTTATGTGATGCATCAAGAGTGACAATGGTAATCTACTACCGTACCTGCGACTGTAATCAATTTCTCTTTTTTCTCGCATTTAACTACATTGCATACTTTGCATGTAATATTGCCAGTAGAATTCACCTGTAGAGATATTCTGGATGCAATGATTGACATATCCTCTTGTACTACAGCATTCTAAAAATATTCATTTATAAAACGTTTTTGCATTATATGCCCTAAAGCATTATTAAACGAATTGTAATGATGACCAACTTGCAATAATTTCGGTTCTTTATCGAGTTCGTTTCGAGATTGTGTTTGAAAATACCATGTGATATTTGTTTCCGGTGGTTTCCTAGAGTCACATTCGAATTCTACTTTCGAAAACGGCTCGTAATAAGATGGCTGTGTGTTAAAATTGACGATCGGAGGTGCTGGAAAATAAAATAATCATGAAATTATTACTTATCAAATAACAGATAGAATGAGCAAAGCTTATATTAGCGTCGATACGGTTAGTGATTCTAAATGAATATCACAATTCTGCATGCATCATTTTTGAATGGAATAGAAAATCTGATAGTTCATGTAACGAATAAATATTCGCTATTAAATAGTGAGCAACCTCATGATCCAAGCGAACTTTTTTTCACTCACTATTTCAAACTTTTTAATAGATTTTAATAAATATTATTTTTAATTTGGAATATAAAATTATTCTAAAAATCGTTAGCATATAGATTACTATTAAGCAGGGATAAATTTGCACATGTGTTGTGAGCTACAAAATTCGTGATTTTCCATGCAACCATTAGCCATATCATGTTCGTGATGAATTATAGTCTTTACACCAAATTTGGAGAAGGAAGTTGAGCCTTGCAGATATATTGACGCTATTGGATACCCGAACAGCGTATAGATTCGATTCCTCCGCCCGCTTTTTCACATTTTTTATTGTGAGCTGAGTAAAATTCCTCAGTCCGTCTATTATGTCGTATTCTTTGCTAGTGGTTATTTTTTCATTTCCGAAACGTAACCTGCACAAAGGAATTGTTTATTCAATTTATTATACTAACTGTTAATTTGTAAATATTTGCGTTTACCATTCGATTTTTATATCGCGGATATCGGGATGTACATCTATTTTTGCTGCAAATACAAGGGTCACTCCAAAACATACATCGAAGCTTTTTGTTTTATTCAATGAAGTCAATTTTATAAATTGAGTATTCGAATCTGAACAAATAATAGAATTTAAAAGTCGTATCGATGGATATTGAGTTTACTGCTTAATGGTTTAAAAATTTACCGTAAACTTTTAAATGTGTATGGTCGCTGATAAGATAGCCATTTGACAGCAAGGCGCTCGCATAATTTCCTTCATCGCTCGAGGTCAAATTTTTTATGATCAAAAAACTTGTCAAATCGATGGAATCAGACCTTATCTTCGATACTAATAAGTTTGACGTTATTCGATCGTTACTTGATGTTGAATTTTCATAAATATCCTGAAATGTATAATATTCGTGATTAAGATCAGTTACATCGTATTTATGAATGCAGTTCTCACCCCGTTTGCAACTATCCATCGAAGTTGGGGGCCGGGATAAGTGCTTAGTCCACGGATTCTGCATTCAAGGCTGAATTTTTGCCCTTCGATGGCAAACTCTGACGCACGCTTTATTTCTAAGCTGGGTGGATCGTAAACTGCAAGGATTTAAACAATAAAAGATGTTCGTTTAGAATTCGTCGGGGGAAAAACTTTTAGACTTTAATACTGCCATTCAATAAACAGACCTAGCAGGTTGAAAGTGTATGTTTGAAAAGGCCTCTTTCCTTCCTCGATAAATCTACATTGATAACGTCCTTCATCTTTCATGCTAAGATTTTTAATCTCAAATCCAAATTTTGGGTCAAAAATAATTTTGTCATTGCATTGAACTTCCTATAATAAAATATTGTTTGTTACTATAATGAGCTATGAGCATGTGCTTTTTTTAATTGAAAAAAATTTCAAAGACCTTATAATCAAAATCTTCAGGGTCTTCATAAAATAGTGTAACATTATAATTGGGAGAAGTAGGCCGACATGGTATTACAGCCTTATGGTTCATGTAGCCGATAGTTTTCTTATTTTTTGTTCGAACAAAAAAGCTTTGACTAGCTAAAAAATAATATAGTGAATTATTATCGTGATCTTATATATTTTTGTCAAAAACACTTACATCTGACGTAAATATATATCCAGGTCGCTTCCCATGACCTGTATATATTTTCTTTGAATTCTGAGCCATTGTATGCACAACCGTAGTAGCCGGTATTTTGGAATGTCGTCGAATTTATACGGAATCCTATATGACGTTTTCCACCATTTGATGTATTTTTTGAGCTTGTATTGAAGTGGGGGACGCTTGTCTATTAAAAAAGTAGAGTAATTCAAAGTCAATACCTGTTTCGCGCATTGTAAATAACTTAATCACCAACCTGCGGGTTATTTTCCGGATAGTGGAAAACAACACCTTCATCGCCAGTGCACTCCAACTCGATAGTTTCACCTTCGTTAATAATTCTTTCCGAGCCATTGACATTCAATATCGGTTTCATACGCGATCCTACAGATTCTGAAAACGAATAATGCTATGCCGTATTTGCAGATCATACAAAATTTTTAAATGCCGCATTTGTTCTTTGCACCGGGGTAAAATGGGTCATTTCCAAAAATATATGACCATCAGGTTGCTCTGATACATATATTATTACGCGCCCCGATATCAAATTGGTATGATATTTTTTGTTTTTCTAAGAAACTATATATAGATTCTAATGACAATTTTATCGGTCACCAGTAAAAAAATTACAAGAATAAAAATAATCACGTATACGTCCCGATAATTACTTTTTTTATAAAACTTTTTTTCAAAGCAGCAAAAAAACCTAAATATAACTGAAAATATTAACTTTTCTGCATAGTATTATGCCAAAAACTCAAATTTCAACTTTTTTCCACCATCATCCCTATATATAGATTGCATCGATGTCTTTAAACAGCCGTGTCCACAGCAACAATTTTCCGAATTAAAATTAATAAGAGATTATTTATATATTAAAAAATAATTTTTTCAATAAACAAAAAATTAAAAAAATTAAAAGTCACGTTATATCTCAGAGATTTAACATCGGCAATCCCTGGACCGCAAATTTTACTCAAATTGTATGAAACTTACCCTTCATCACTCGAATAATCAGCACCAACAGTAGCGGAACTATTTTCTTCGTCCGGAAAATCATCTTGAACACACTCAGATTTTATTCCATGCTTTTTAAGGATCATCGTCTCTCAGAAATAATACCACTGCAAACATTTCACATAATACACCAAACAAGATTTTAATACGTATAAAAATATAAAAAATTAACGCGTTGAAAAAAACGTCTAGTAGCCTCAGGTACAAAATGTCGACTGTCAGAGCTGCTCAAAATCGGTAAATATAGATATTTCCAAATTACTGATACTCCCAACACATGTACTGATGATAAGAACATTGTTATATGCGTTCGATATGTTCAAAAAAATTTTTTTTTTATCTAGAGATAAAATATTAACGATGCTTCAACAGTGCTTGTCTATTATTTGAAAGCCAATAACATTTTTCCCGTCAAGGAAGAGTCAATGTAAAAAAAAATACGAAAATTTAATTTAGTCCACAGGTGTTTTGTATCATAAAAAAAAAAATCACTTAATTTCTGCATTAAATGTTAAAAATGATTTAGTGTCGAAATTGAAATTAAAGAAAAAAAAAGTATTAAACCTCGTACGTGTATTAATGTAAATACGATTATTATCATGATTTGGTTAAAATAACAAAAACAATTTTTTTCAGTACGAAAATCGATGATACTCGTAAAATTCCAAAAAAATCGACTGATATTTTGTTATCGTGATTAGGGTTTAGAAGTTAATTACCTAGTGAGTGAAAATATAAAACAAAAAAATATGAGGCTTTAGCCGTCGATTTTTGATTTCAATTTCTCACTTTTATCCGATAGTCGGAGTACTTATTGAGATTACATTACATATTGTGTCAATGAGTCTATTTCATGTTAGTGGTTTTTTAGTATGAATTTCTTTAAAAATCATGGGTCATTTTATACTCCGTTATTGTAAATTAGTTGTAATTAAAAAACTCGACGCCATGTTGCCACATGATTTTTAATTTCAGAACATTCAATTAAGATATGATTGATACCGCGATAAGGGGAAAATTAGTCGTTCTTTTTTTAAAATAATTTGAAATAAAAATTGTGTTGGATTGAAAAATAATACAAGCATAAAACTGAAGCAGTTTCGATGGAAAACTAACCGGGTAAATATGTTATTTGCGAAAAAAATACCAGTTTATGTGCTGCAATGAGGGTGATGTGTATATGATTGCATAAATTCATCCACATTGTCTGGAATAATGAAAAATCTCTACGAAGAATAAGAATCGGAACTGGCACATATATTTCAATCTTTATTACATAAAGCCTTTGATATCTAATTTTATGCAGTTGATTATCGCAGGGATATCTCAAGATTTACACTTCATCAAAGATATTAATCTTCTGCTTTTTTATACGGTTAATTGGTTTTTCATTACACCTATTTCCTTCGGCATTATGATCTTTTTTATCTTACATTTATAAAATTAGAAAATTTTAAATATAGAAAAGTAATAGTACATTGTGATTCATGGAGCCGAATATTGCCGTCGCCGGGTATAAGGCCGATGTTTTCAGTACGAGTCAAAGTCGTAGATGCGTCTACTCAAATATAATCGGAGGTTGTATAAAAATGTGAAAAATTAAAGCATCTTTATATTTACTTGCCTATTTCGAGTAATAAGAATATTAGAAAATTTATGGATAATAAAACGCATTTTTCACACATTTATCAACGACGTTATCAAAGAGCTTCTGCGAAACAATCTGAATCCATTAAAAAAACAACGCGTGCGCCAGAATTAATTTTTATTTTGATAGAACGTTTTTTTTTTTTAAATCATCGAAAAGCCTAAATTAAACAACAAAAATTTGAAACTTTCCGTACTTTCATTATGTCAAAGACTTAAATCTAGACTTCATCCACTATTACTGATGTTTTTCCCTGGGATGGAAGAATTTGAGCTTTTTGAATCACTAAAGGTCTCTTGCAGGCTTCTAAATAATTTTTCTGCGGTGTTTACAGCCTTTTCGGAGAGCCACTGATAAAACTCGAGTGTTGAAACCGTTGCGATTAGTCTTTCAAATATTTTTCTGAGAGAATTTGGTCTTTTCACTCTCGCGCACGTCTCGCGAATCACGATTTTTGAAGACTCGCGTCTTGTGTTGTTTTTTTGATTCAAACGTTGCACATGTTAAGAGACGACAGTATGCCAACGAGAGCTTGGAGACTCCAACTTCCTCAAGGTTGTGCTACAATTTATCTATTTTTGCTGCAAATACAAGGGTCACTCCAAAACATACATCGAAGCTTTTTGTTTTATTCAATGAAGTCAATTTTATAAATTGAGTATTCGAATCTGAACAAATAATAGAATTTAAAAGTCGTATCGATGGATATTGAGTTTACTGCTTAATGGTTTAAAAATTTACCGTAAACTTTTAAATGTGTATGGTCGCTGATAAGATAGCCATTTGACAGCAAGGCGCTCGCATAATTTCCTTCATCGCTCGAGGTCAAATTTTTTATGATCAAAAAACTTGTCAAATCGATGGAATCAGACCTTATCTTCGATACTAATAAGTTTGACGTTATTCG
The DNA here is from genome assembly GCA_002156465.1 of Macrocentrus cingulum. NCBI lineage: Eukaryota > Metazoa > Arthropoda > Insecta > Hymenoptera > Braconidae > Macrocentrus > Macrocentrus cingulum. The sequence continues at coordinate 61,445 of MVJL01000553.1, read as the reverse complement.
ATCGTTACTTGATGTTGAATTTTCATAAATATCCTGAAATGTATAATATTCGTGATTAAGATCAGTTACATCGTATTTATGAATGCAGTTCTCACCCCGTTTGCAACTATCCATCGAAGTTGGGGGCCGGGATAAGTGCTTAGTCCACGGATTCTGCATTCAAGGCTGAATTTTTGCCCTTCGATGGCAAACTCTGACGCACGCTTTATTTCTAAGCTGGGTGGATCGTAAACTGCAAGGATTTAAACAATAAAAGATGTTCGTTTAGAATTCGTCGGGGGAAAAACTTTTAGACTTTAATACTGCCATTCAATAAACAGACCTAGCAGGTTGAAAGTGTATGTTTGAAAAGGCCTCTTTCCTTCCTCGATAAATCTACATTGATAACGTCCTTCATCTTTCATGCTAAGATTTTTAATCTCAAATCCAAATTTTGGGTCAAAAATAATTTTGTCATTGCATTGAACTTCCTATAATAAAATATTGTTTGTTACTATAATGAGCTATGAGCATGTGCTTTTTTTAATTGAAAAAAATTTCAAAGACCTTATAATCAAAATCTTCAGGGTCTTCATAAAATAGTGTAACATTATAATTGGGAGAAGTAGGCCGACATGGTATTACAGCCTTATGGTTCATGTAGCCGATAGTTTTCTTATTTTTTGTTCGAACAAAAAAGCTTTGACTAGCTAAAAAATAATATAGTGAATTATTATCGTGATCTTATATATTTTTGTCAAAAACACTTACATCTGACGTAAATATATATCCAGGTCGCTTCCCATGACCTGTATATATTTTCTTTGAATTCTGAGCCATTGTATGCACAACCGTAGTAGCCGGTATTTTGGAATGTCGTCGAATTTATACGGAATCCTATATGACGTTTTCCACCATTTGATGTATTTTTTGAGCTTGTATTGAAGTGGGGGACGCTTGTCTATTAAAAAAGTAGAGTAATTCAAAGTCAATACCTGTTTCGCGCATTGTAAATAACTTAATCACCAACCTGCGGGTTATTTTCCGGATAGTGGAAAACAACACCTTCATCGCCAGTGCACTCCAACTCGATAGTTTCACCTTCGTTAATAATTCTTTCCGAGCCATTGACATTCAATATCGGTTTCATACGCGATCCTACAGATTCTGAAAACGAATAATGCTATGCCGTATTTGCAGATCATACAAAATTTTTAAATGCCGCATTTGTTCTTTGCACCGGGGTAAAATGGGTCATTTCCAAAAATATATGACCATCAGGTTGCTCTGATACATATATTATTACGCGCCCCGATATCAAATTGGTATGATATTTTTTGTTTTTCTAAGAAACTATATATAGATTCTAATGACAATTTTATCGGTCACCAGTAAAAAAATTACAAGAATAAAAATAATCACGTATACGTCCCGATAATTACTTTTTTTATAAAACTTTTTTTCAAAGCAGCAAAAAAACCTAAATATAACTGAAAATATTAACTTTTCTGCATAGTATTATGCCAAAAACTCAAATTTCAACTTTTTTCCACCATCATCCCTATATATAGATTGCATCGATGTCTTTAAACAGCCGTGTCCACAGCAACAATTTTCCGAATTAAAATTAATAAGAGATTATTTATATATTAAAAAATAATTTTTTCAATAAACAAAAAATTAAAAAAATTAAAAGTCACGTTATATCTCAGAGATTTAACATCGGCAATCCCTGGACCGCAAATTTTACTCAAATTGTATGAAACTTACCCTTCATCACTCGAATAATCAGCACCAACAGTAGCGGAACTATTTTCTTCGTCCGGAAAATCATCTTGAACACACTCAGATTTTATTCCATGCTTTTTAAGGATCATCGTCTCTCAGAAATAATACCACTGCAAACATTTCACATAATACACCAAACAAGATTTTAATACGTATAAAAATATAAAAAATTAACGCGTTGAAAAAAACGTCTAGTAGCCTCAGGTACAAAATGTCGACTGTCAGAGCTGCTCAAAATCGGTAAATATAGATATTTCCAAATTACTGATACTCCCAACACATGTACTGATGATAAGAACATTGTTATATGCGTTCGATATGTTCAAAAAAATTTTTTTTTTATCTAGAGATAAAATATTAACGATGCTTCAACAGTGCTTGTCTATTATTTGAAAGCCAATAACATTTTTCCCGTCAAGGAAGAGTCAATGTAAAAAAAAATACGAAAATTTAATTTAGTCCACAGGTGTTTTGTATCATAAAAAAAAAAATCACTTAATTTCTGCATTAAATGTTAAAAATGATTTAGTGTCGAAATTGAAATTAAAGAAAAAAAAAGTATTAAACCTCGTACGTGTATTAATGTAAATACGATTATTATCATGATTTGGTTAAAATAACAAAAACAATTTTTTTCAGTACGAAAATCGATGATACTCGTAAAATTCCAAAAAAATCGACTGATATTTTGTTATCGTGATTAGGGTTTAGAAGTTAATTACCTAGTGAGTGAAAATATAAAACAAAAAAATATGAGGCTTTAGCCGTCGATTTTTGATTTCAATTTCTCACTTTTATCCGATAGTCGGAGTACTTATTGAGATTACATTACATATTGTGTCAATGAGTCTATTTCATGTTAGTGGTTTTTTAGTATGAATTTCTTTAAAAATCATGGGTCATTTTATACTCCGTTATTGTAAATTAGTTGTAATTAAAAAACTCGACGCCATGTTGCCACATGATTTTTAATTTCAGAACATTCAATTAAGATATGATTGATACCGCGATAAGGGGAAAATTAGTCGTTCTTTTTTTAAAATAATTTGAAATAAAAATTGTGTTGGATTGAAAAATAATACAAGCATAAAACTGAAGCAGTTTCGATGGAAAACTAACCGGGTAAATATGTTATTTGCGAAAAAAATACCAGTTTATGTGCTGCAATGAGGGTGATGTGTATATGATTGCATAAATTCATCCACATTGTCTGGAATAATGAAAAATCTCTACGAAGAATAAGAATCGGAACTGGCACATATATTTCAATCTTTATTACATAAAGCCTTTGATATCTAATTTTATGCAGTTGATTATCGCAGGGATATCTCAAGATTTACACTTCATCAAAGATATTAATCTTCTGCTTTTTTATACGGTTAATTGGTTTTTCATTACACCTATTTCCTTCGGCATTATGATCTTTTTTATCTTACATTTATAAAATTAGAAAATTTTAAATATAGAAAAGTAATAGTACATTGTGATTCATGGAGCCGAATATTGCCGTCGCCGGGTATAAGGCCGATGTTTTCAGTACGAGTCAAAGTCGTAGATGCGTCTACTCAAATATAATCGGAGGTTGTATAAAAATGTGAAAAATTAAAGCATCTTTATATTTACTTGCCTATTTCGAGTAATAAGAATATTAGAAAATTTATGGATAATAAAACGCATTTTTCACACATTTATCAACGACGTTATCAAAGAGCTTCTGCGAAACAATCTGAATCCATTAAAAAAACAACGCGTGCGCCAGAATTAATTTTTATTTTGATAGAACGTTTTTTTTTTTTAAATCATCGAAAAGCCTAAATTAAACAACAAAAATTTGAAACTTTCCGTACTTTCATTATGTCAAAGACTTAAATCTAGACTTCATCCACTATTACTGATGTTTTTCCCTGGGATGGAAGAATTTGAGCTTTTTGAATCACTAAAGGTCTCTTGCAGGCTTCTAAATAATTTTTCTGCGGTGTTTACAGCCTTTTCGGAGAGCCACTGATAAAACTCGAGTGTTGAAACCGTTGCGATTAGTCTTTCAAATATTTTTCTGAGAGAATTTGGTCTTTTCACTCTCGCGCACGTCTCGCGAATCACGATTTTTGAAGACTCGCGTCTTGTGTTGTTTTTTTGATTCAAACGTTGCACATGTTAAGAGACGACAGTATGCCAACGAGAGCTTGGAGACTCCAACTTCCTCAAGGTTGTGCTACAATTTTTCCAAGTTTTTCATGAAGAACTTGGAAAATTTTCAGCCGATCTAAAGGGACTTGTAAAATTTCTGGCTGGGCTGCTACCGGGGCGGATTTAGAATAAATGCCTCGAACCACGCAATATTTCTATTAAACATTAAATTTATAAATAATATAATTATGTATAAGAAAAGTTTCATTCAATACGTTTACTTAATCTAAATAATTATTTCGTTTTCTAATTACTGCTCATCCAATCGCATTTATCGCAAGATAATTATCAAGATTATTTTCGTTCATAAATATAAAAAGTGAAAATAATAATAAGTTCGCACGTTTATCAGTATAAATAAAATCATATAGAGAAAGTCGATTTATAATTGTAATTACTTAGTTGAAATGTATAATAAAAAAATGTAATAATTTACAGTTGAATAAAATTAATTAATCTATATTACGACGATAATAGTCGATCAAGATTTTAGTCTCTCTATTTATTAGAGACTGTCATCTCAACGATGAATTGTCTCTATATAGGAAAGAAGATAAGCGTGAGACATCGTAATGTAGAAAAAAGATTCTATCCAAGAGTATACAGTCACTAGAATTTTGAGACTTTAAACCTATCAATAGAAAGCCTGTTTAGTCGATGAAAATTTCAGTGATTTGAGTCCCTCAATTTCAGTCTATAAAAGATCGAATTTTTTCGTCTTGGGTCTACTCATGCATGGAGATTTCAAAATGGCAAAGATGTCATAAACAAAAATAAAAACAAAATTTTAACCGAAATTTTACGAAAGTTTACTTAACTATGGCCGTGTTTTATATTCAGTTCGATAAAAAATAACGTTTTTCATTAGAAATAAAGATTAGATAAATTTTCTATACACATATAGGTCGGAATACTTTTCACAAGTATCAGAGAAGGAGTAGAGTCACTTCGCGATATCAGTAACAGCCAATATTCAGTGCGTGGTGAGACATTCGTACCGCGAATTCTACTTAAATTACAAACTCACCCTTGAAGACTTGAAGAACCAGCACAAACAGCAGTGAATTTATTTCCTTCAAAAAAAAATCATATTGGATATATACTTATATATATGTTTTTCGATGCTGTTCACGAATAATTGTCTCTCAGAAATAATATCACCGCGATAATTAAATTCTCACGATGCGAATATAAATACATAACACGCTGAAAAACGTCGAGCAGGTTTAGCTACGAAATGCCGACTGTCAGAGCTGCTCGAAATTGAAGTAGGAATATTTCAAAATTACTGATAATGACCCCAATACCAGCACTCACAATAAAAGCATTGTTATACGCGTTTCGTGTTTAAAAATAATTTTTCATCAAAAGATAAAATATTAACGATGCTTCAACTAATGATCTGATTCTTCATTTTGGAGCCAATTAAATTTTTCAAGGTAGAGTCAGGAAAAAGTCAATAATCTAGGATGAAAAAATTTGGGCTTTTTGAATCATTAACGGTTTTTTGCAGTCGAAGAATTATTTCTGAGTAATAGGTAATTCATCAATCTTGTATTTTTATAGTGAGTATTTTATTGAAAAAAGTTACTATCTTTGAGATATATGCCAGAGAAGGTCGATTTGTATGTTTCTTACATGAATTGTATTACATGAATTGTATTACAAAAAATTTTCTTCAGATTTTACATTGACATGTGGTAATTTGTTTTCATCAGTTGAGAAAATAAAATAAAATAATGTAAAATATCCTGGAAAACCAACTATACCCGTCAGGACAGTAATGATAGCAGATAAAATAAGAATAACATAGTGTAGAAAACGAGGAAGACCGCGTACTCTATTCATACACATAAAATAGTGTGTGTTGAAAAAATTTTAGAAACACTATGATTTATGTAATGACTTATAATACTGTCTAGTTACTTATTATTTAATAAAAATTTTTGTACTGTAATACGGAGAAGCTTAAAATTTAAGTCGGTAGTGACTGCGAAAATACTGCAAGTATTAATTTCTGATCCGCAAATCCTGAAGCATATTCTGCCGATTAACTAGGACCATCTGCAGACTCGTAATTCGGATTCTCAGAATAATAAGCAACATTCTCGTAACTAGTAGGACTTTCAACATTGGAGTTGAGCTGTTCACAACAATTTTCACTACTAGCAGTAGATTGGTTGGAATGTTGTGAGTTTTGCATCTTTGATGGATGAATTACTACCCCTTCGTGATCGCAGTGAACTACAACCGAGTTCAGATCCTTTGAACACCCGGCGACTACATTCAATGTGATCTCTGCAGAGGCTTGATTTTCGCAACCGTTCGATACCTGATTTCCATTACCGTTTGTACTGTTTGGACTGTTCCGATCTTGAATGCACTGAGAATCCACCGTTGAGCCATTGAGTGCGATAAAGTACTGAAAAAATAATTTTCATGTCACACTTGTTGATTAATGGCGCACAGGAAAGTGGCAGATACTGTTCTTCAACGAAACTCACCTTTGCTACATGATCTGGTAGCATATTTCCGATATTTCCAGCCAATTGCGAGAACGTAGGCCTTGATGTTGGCTCGTTCTCCCAGCATTGGCACATGATGGTAGATCTGCAATCAATAAAATCACTCGTGAAATCAATACAGAAATGTGTTGTACCTTTACATTTGCTTACATTTCGTCAGTCATGTATTTTGCCTTTGGCATGCGGTAGCCCGTAGACAGCTGTTCGTAAATTTCTTGAGGCTTGGTAAACCCAGGGTACGGAGGATCAGCCAACGTGAAGATTTCCCACAGTACTACTCCATATGACCACACATCCGACTGGGAAGTGAATATGTTTTCTCGGATGGATTCGATAGCCATCCATTTGACGGGTAACGGGGTGTCGTCTTTTTTACGATAGTAATTAGTCTGATAGAGCTTCTTCGCCAATCCAAAATCACCTATCTTTACAATATTATTTTCGGCTAACAGAATATTCCTCGCTGCAAGATCTCCGTGAACAACCTTAAGTGAAAAACAATAAATTACTGCTTCAAATTCTCCGAGAAACAATTATTATCATCAGATCAAATCAATGATCTTGAGCGATTTAAGATAGTCACGTCCCAAAACTTGGATCAATGATTGCTGGAGGCTTTTTATCTAACTTGATAAAAATTGTCTTTCTAGACTATTCACCTTTTTTCGGCTTACATACTCCATACCCAAGGCCACCTGATACGCCCAGATCAGCAGATCTTCGGGCAAGATTATTTCGCTCGCGTAGTCTCTGTGCAGATTTGGAGGGCAGTCTGGATCTATTATTACCGTTCTGACTGCATCTAACTCGTCAATGTCTGGTGAAGCGTGCCGTGATAACTGTGAGTAGGCATAGTCCCGTCTATTAAATAACAAAAAAACTTTTAATCGTTTGACATGAATAGATAAGAGCATAGTAAATGAATAAATTACTACAGGTTTCAAGTCGAATGAGATGAATTTTCTTACCTCGTGTTACGCCCCTGGATATTCGACTTATTTTTCAGCCTTGCTTGCATCGCTTGGTTAATCCTTTTTTCCTTGATGTCGAGTGGACTGAAGAAGTTCTCCCGACATTTTAATAAGTATTGTTCAAAGCTGCCGTAACGGCAAAATTCGACAACGAGAAGTAAACCTAAAAGACAATTAAGTGAATCCCGGATAGAATATCTACGAACTGAATGACGACGAACCTTTTTCGACGTCGCGGACTACTCCTAAAAGACCGAGAACATTCAGGTGTTTTCCTATATGACACAGTATTCGAAATTCACTCTCCAGTGCCATCGTCGCTAACGGCCCTCCTAGTTTACGAGCCATTTTTACAGCACCCACTGTTACAGTGTCGGGAGCAGTAATTCCATGAGCCGTACCCTGCATCACCTGTCCGAACTGGCCAATGCCGAGTCGTTTTCCTGCGAAAAATTAAAACAAATTTGAAAATTTACGTTATAGGAAATGCTAGTGCATTCGTTTTTTTACCCAATCTCAGTTTATCACGAGAAAATTGCCATTTTGAAATCAATTGATCGATCTGTTTCGGGTCATTTGGAACTAATTCATAATTGAAAAAGGCGTAATTTCCTACCATCACAGGGTCGGCAGGTTTGGATTTTTTCTGTTTCTAAATAAATAAATCATGCATTAACTTATTACTCGGTCTACCTGTCTGTCGTCATTACCATCTTGCAATACGCTATAGCGCCAAGTATCCCGAGGACGATGCAAGCCGCGCTAACTGTCCCGGCGACGATGATCCGCCATTCAAGTGGCTCTTCCTTGATCACAATCTTAAGCAACGCTTTTTCAGAGCCGTCAACTAAACAACGATATAATCCAGTGCATGTTTTGTCCGGGTGAGTTATTCTCAGCAATTGTTTTCCATCGAAAAATCGGAATGTCCTATTTTCTGCGCCAATGTACTCGCCACCCTGTAATGAATCTCGTTAATACATTTGAAAACCAATTTTCTTGCTTGAAGTGCTGCTTACTTTGGACCAAGATATGTTTGGTTTTTGTAATCCTTCCACGTAGCATGTGAGGTTTATGGTCATTTGAGCTGCAGTTTTCGCGTCGTAGGAGACCTCTGTTCCGTTCATGTTTGACTGAATGACAACTGGTGGTGGACTTGGAATATCTCTAGCTGAGATGTGGGAAAATAATGTGAGTTACTGTTTTCTATTTTGTTTTTAAAAAATCACCTTCCACAGATAGTTTGACTTTTTTGAAGAAAGTAAGTCCATTCTTCGTGGTTGCACCACACACATATGCTTGCTCATCAGTTTTCGAAACAGAGTCAATGCTCATACTTGAACGACGATAATTAGACAAATTTTGCACAGAAAATTTTATCCTATCTGAAATGAATTGAAAAAGTCAACTTTTGATGTATGATTATCATCAAATTCATTAGTTTTTTAGAAATGTGAGATTTTTTACCATTTTCTTTGATTTCTTCGTGGCCTCGATTGTACCACGCGATTTTAGTGTAGTCAAAGGTTGATCCAGTACAAGTAACACTGACATTGTTGCCTTCTATCATTTCTTCAGGAAATTTTTCGATCCGTAAGATTTCACCTGCAATCATTCATCAGTGAGATATTTTATGTGATGCATCAAGAGTGACAATGGTAATCTACTACCGTACCTGCGACTGTAATCAATTTCTCTTTTTTCTCGCATTTAACTACATTGCATACTTTGCATGTAATATTGCCAGTAGAATTCACCTGTAGAGATATTCTGGATGCAATGATTGACATATCCTCTTGTACTACAGCATTCTAAAAATATTCATTTATAAAACGTTTTTGCATTATATGCCCTAAAGCATTATTAAACGAATTGTAATGATGACCAACTTGCAATAATTTCGGTTCTTTATCGAGTTCGTTTCGAGATTGTGTTTGAAAATACCATGTGATATTTGTTTCCGGTGGTTTCCTAGAGTCACATTCGAATTCTACTTTCGAAAACGGCTCGTAATAAGATGGCTGTGTGTTAAAATTGACGATCGGAGGTGCTGGAAAATAAAATAATCATGAAATTATTACTTATCAAATAACAGATAGAATGAGCAAAGCTTATATTAGCGTCGATACGGTTAGTGATTCTAAATGAATATCACAATTCTGCATGCATCATTTTTGAATGGAATAGAAAATCTGATAGTTCTAAATCCTGAAGCATATTCTGCCGATTAACTAGGACCATCTGCAGACTCGTAATTCGGATTCTCAGAATAATAAGCAACATTCTCGTAACTAGTAGGACTTTCAACATTGGAGTTGAGCTGTTCACAACAATTTTCACTACTAGCAGTAGATTGGTTGGAATGTTGTGAGTTTTGCATCTTTGATGGATGAATTACTACCCCTTCGTGATCGCAGTGAACTACAACCGAGTTCAGATCCTTTGAACACCCGGCGACTACATTCAATGTGATCTCTGCAGAGGCTTGATTTTCGCAACCGTTCGATACCTGATTTCCATTACCGTTTGTACTGTTTGGACTGTTCCGATCTTGAATGCACTGAGAATCCACCGTTGAGCCATTGAGTGCGATAAAGTACTGAAAAAATAATTTTCATGTCACACTTGTTGATTAATGGCGCACAGGAAAGTGGCAGATACTGTTCTTCAACGAAACTCACCTTTGCTACATGATCTGGTAGCATATTTCCGATATTTCCAGCCAATTGCGAGAACGTAGGCCTTGATGTTGGCTCGTTCTCCCAGCATTGGCACATGATGGTAGATCTGCAATCAATAAAATCACTCGTGAAATCAATACAGAAATGTGTTGTACCTTTACATTTGCTTACATTTCGTCAGTCATGTATTTTGCCTTTGGCATGCGGTAGCCCGTAGACAGCTGTTCGTAAATTTCTTGAGGCTTGGTAAACCCAGGGTACGGAGGATCAGCCAACGTGAAGATTTCCCACAGTACTACTCCATATGACCACACATCCGACTGGGAAGTGAATATGTTTTCTCGGATGGATTCGATAGCCATCCATTTGACGGGTAACGGGGTGTCGTCTTTTTTACGATAGTAATTAGTCTGATAGAGCTTCTTCGCCAATCCAAAATCACCTATCTTTACAATATTATTTTCGGCTAACAGAATATTCCTCGCTGCAAGATCTCCGTGAACAACCTTAAGTGAAAAACAATAAATTACTGCTTCAAATTCTCCGAGAAACAATTATTATCATCAGATCAAATCAATGATCTTGAGCGATTTAAGATAGTCACGTCCCAAAACTTGGATCAATGATTGCTGGAGGCTTTTTATCTAACTTGATAAAAATTGTCTTTCTAGACTATTCACCTTTTTTCGGCTTACATACTCCATACCCAAGGCCACCTGATACGCCCAGATCAGCAGATCTTCGGGCAAGATTATTTCGCTCGCGTAGTCTCTGTGCAGATTTGGAGGGCAGTCTGGATCTATTATTACCGTTCTGACTGCATCTAACTCGTCAATGTCTGGTGAAGCGTGCCGTGATAACTGTGAGTAGGCATAGTCCCGTCTATTAAATAACAAAAAAACTTTTAATCGTTTGACATGAATAGATAAGAGCATAGTAAATGAATAAATTACTACAGGTTTCAAGTCGAATGAGATGAATTTTCTTACCTCGTGTTACGCCCCTGGATATTCGACTTATTTTTCAGCCTTGCTTGCATCGCTTGGTTAATCCTTTTTTCCTTGATGTCGAGTGGACTGAAGAAGTTCTCCCGACATTTTAATAAGTATTGTTCAAAGCTGCCGTAACGGCAAAATTCGACAACGAGAAGTAAACCTAAAAGACAATTAAGTGAATCCCGGATAGAATATCTACGAACTGAATGACGACGAACCTTTTTCGACGTCGCGGACTACTCCTAAAAGACCGAGAACATTCAGGTGTTTTCCTATATGACACAGTATTCGAAATTCACTCTCCAGTGCCATCGTCGCTAACGGCCCTCCTAGTTTACGAGCCATTTTTACAGCACCCACTGTTACAGTGTCGGGAGCAGTAATTCCATGAGCCGTACCCTGCATCACCTGTCCGAACTGGCCAATGCCGAGTCGTTTTCCTGCGAAAAATTAAAACAAATTTGAAAATTTACGTTATAGGAAATGCTAGTGCATTCGTTTTTTTACCCAATCTCAGTTTATCACGAGAAAATTGCCATTTTGAAATCAATTGATCGATCTGTTTCGGGTCATTTGGAACTAATTCATAATTGAAAAAGGCGTAATTTCCTACCATCACAGGGTCGGCAGGTTTGGATTTTTTCTGTTTCTAAATAAATAAATCATGCATTAACTTATTACTCGGTCTACCTGTCTGTCGTCATTACCATCTTGCAATACGCTATAGCGCCAAGTATCCCGAGGACGATGCAAGCCGCGCTAACTGTCCCGGCGACGATGATCCGCCATTCAAGTGGCTCTTCCTTGATCACAATCTTAAGCAACGCTTTTTCAGAGCCGTCAACTAAACAACGATATAATCCAGTGCATGTTTTGTCCGGGTGAGTTATTCTCAGCAATTGTTTTCCATCGAAAAATCGGAATGTCCTATTTTCTGCGCCAATGTACTCGCCACCCTGTAATGAATCTCGTTAATACATTTGAAAACCAATTTTCTTGCTTGAAGTGCTGCTTACTTTGGACCAAGATATGTTTGGTTTTTGTAATCCTTCCACGTAGCATGTGAGGTTTATGGTCATTTGAGCTGCAGTTTTCGCGTCGTAGGAGACCTCTGTTCCGTTCATGTTTGACTGAATGACAACTGGTGGTGGACTTGGAATATCTCTAGCTGAGATGTGGGAAAATAATGTGAGTTACTGTTTTCTATTTTGTTTTTAAAAAATCACCTTCCACAGATAGTTTGACTTTTTTGAAGAAAGTAAGTCCATTCTTCGTGGTTGCACCACACACATATGCTTGCTCATCAGTTTTCGAAACAGAGTCAATGCTCATACTTGAACGACGATAATTAGACAAATTTTGCACAGAAAATTTTATCCTATCTGAAATGAATTGAAAAAGTCAACTTTTGATGTATGATTATCATCAAATTCATTAGTTTTTTAGAAATGTGAGATTTTTTACCATTTTCTTTGATTTCTTCGTGGCCTCGATTGTACCACGCGATTTTAGTGTAGTCAAAGGTTGATCCAGTACAAGTAACACTGACATTGTTGCCTTCTATCATTTCTTCAGGAAATTTTTCGATCCGTAAGATTTCACCTGCAATCATTCATCAGTGAGATATTTTATGTGATGCATCAAGAGTGACAATGGTAATCTACTACCGTACCTGCGACTGTAATCAATTTCTCTTTTTTCTCGCATTTAACTACATTGCATACTTTGCATGTAATATTGCCAGTAGAATTCACCTGTAGAGATATTCTGGATGCAATGATTGACATATCCTCTTGTACTACAGCATTCTAAAAATATTCATTTATAAAACGTTTTTGCATTATATGCCCTAAAGCATTATTAAACGAATTGTAATGATGACCAACTTGCAATAATTTCGGTTCTTTATCGAGTTCGTTTCGAGATTGTGTTTGAAAATACCATGTGATATTTGTTTCCGGTGGTTTCCTAGAGTCACATTCGAATTCTACTTTCGAAAACGGCTCGTAATAAGATGGCTGTGTGTTAAAATTGACGATCGGAGGTGCTGGAAAATAAAATAATCATGAAATTATTACTTATCAAATAACAGATAGAATGAGCAAAGCTTATATTAGCGTCGATACGGTTAGTGATTCTAAATGAATATCACAATTCTGCATGCATCATTTTTGAATGGAATAGAAAATCTGATAGTTCGTATAACGAAAAAAATATTCGCTATTAAATAGTGAACAACCTCATGATCCAAGCGAACTTTTTTTCACTCACTATTACAAACTTTTAATAGATTTCAATAAATATTATTTTTAATTTGAAATATACAATCATGCTCAAAATCGTTAGCATATATGTTTCGACGGTTAAAAAATCAGTAAATTTGCTCTATCTGTAATAGTATAGGAATATTATTGTACTCTCAACGGTAGAGAAGTACCAAGTATGCCGATTACTATCAAGCAGAGATAACTTTGCATGTGTTGTGAGCTGCAAATCTCGTGATTCTCCATGCAACCATTAGCCATATCATGTTCGTGATGAATTATAGTCTGTACACCAAATTTGAAGAAGGAAGTCGAGCGTTGCAGATATGTTGACGCTATTGGATACCCGAACAGTGTATAGATTCGATTCCTCCGCCCACTTTTTCACATTTTTTATTGTGAGCTGAGTAAAATTCCTCAGTCCGTCTATTATGTCGTATTCTTCGCTGGTGGTTATTTTTTCATTTCCGAAACGTAACCTGCAAAAGAATTGTTTATTCAGTTTATTATACTAACTGATAATTTGTAAATATTTGTGTTTACCAATCGACTTTTATATTGCGGATATCGGGATGTAGATCTATTTTTGCTGCAAATACAAGGGTCACTCCAAAACATACATCAAAGTTTTTTGTTTTATTCAATGAAGTCAATTTTATAAATTGAGTATTCGAATCTGAAAAAATAATAGAATTTAAAAGTAGTTTCGATGGACATTGAGCTTTCTGCTAAATAGTCTAAAAATTTACCGTAAACTTTTAAATATGTATGGCTGCTGAAACGATATTCATTTATCAGCAAGGCGCACGTATAATTTCCTTCATCGCTCGAGATCAAATTTTCTATGGTCAAAGAACTTGTTCCATCGATCTCAAACAGCGTGTTCGATGCTACCGTGACCGACGTTATTCGATTCTTATTCGATGTCGAATTTTGATAGACGTCCTGAAATTTTCGTCGTTTCGATAATTGGGGTCCGATATATTGTCTAAGTGTGTTAATTTCGATTACTTACCCCATTGGGAACTATCCATCCGAGTCTAGGGTCGGGATCAATACCTAGTGCATGAATCTTGCATTCAAGGTTGAATTTTTGCCCTTCGATGGCTAACTCCGACGCACGCTTTATCTCAAATCTGGGTGGATAGTAAACTGCAAGGATTTCAACAATAAGAGTTGTTCGTTCAGAATTCATCGAAGTAAAAACTTCTCGTCTTTAACACTACCATTCAATTTCATAGACATACCGCGCAACTCGAAAATGCATGCCTGAGACCTATTTCTTTCATCGACAAATTCACATCTGTAATATCCTGTATGTTCCATATGAAGATTCATCAACGTAAATCCAAATTTCGGGTCAAAAATAATTTCGTCAGTGCGTTGAATTTCCTATAATCAAATATCGTATTTGTTCCAATAGGGAAACGAGAGAATGTTTTTCTTAGTTGAAAAAAATAAATACCTTAAAAGTCCAATTCTTTCTGTCTAAATAAAACAAAGTAACTTTATAATAGGGAGAAGTAGGCCGACATGGTATTACAGCCGTATGGTTTATGTAGCCACTAATTTTCCAAATTTCCGCTTCTAAAGACAAATTTCGATTTGCTAAAAAATATCATAGTGCGTTATTATCGTGACGTAGTACATTTTTGTCAAAAACACTTACATCTGACGTAAACATATATCCAGGACGCTTCCGATGAGTTGCATATATTTTTTTTGAATGCTGAGCTACTGTATGCACAACCATAGTAGCCGGTATTTTGGAATGTCGTCGAATTTAAATGGAATTTTATACGATGTTTTTGATCATTCGGTGTATTTTTCGGGCTTGGACTGAGGTGGGGGATGCTTGTCTATTGAAAAAGTAGAGTAATTTAAAATAAATACCTGTTTCGCGCACTGTATATAACTTAATCACCAACCTGCGGGTTATTTTCCGGATCGTAGAAAACAATACCTTCATCGCCAGTGCACTCTAACTCGATAGTTTCACCTTCGTTAATAATTATTTGCGAGCCATTGACATTCAATATCGGTTTCATACGCGATTCTACAGACTCTGAAAACGAATAATGCTATGCCGTACTTGCAGATCATATACAAATATTTAAATACTGTCATCGAATCTCTCATAGAAAAATCGGTCTGAGAATGATGATTTGAACAAATTTCATCTAATTTCATAGTGATTTTTTTTACCGCCTGATCGTTGAGTGAAACAGTATATAACGACACACAAATTCTTCAAAAATCAATTATTTTTACGAATGTTTAACGACGTTATAAAGAATCTTTTTTTTTTCGTTAAAAAATATTGTATGATTTAGATAGACTTCAGAAATAAAAAAATGTGACCATTATTAACTACAGATACTAACGACATTATTATCTGGCTTCTATAACAAATAAAAAAAAAAAAAAACAGAACAATACTTATGCCAGAATTAATCATGATTTTTTTTTATTTCAATAGAATGCATTTTTTAAAGCAGCTAAAAGCATAAATTTTTAAATTAAACTAAAAACTCTTATGCCAAAGACGCAAATCTAAACTTTTTCTACTATTTTACATTAATGACGTCAGCACCAAAATTTAAAACACTTTTGAACCAAGATTTTACGAAAGATTATCGCCTTGTTGCATGACAGTTTCAATGAAAAGTAACTTCATTAGACGAAAAATATTCAAGAAAATGCCGTATATATGTTTTTGCGTCTAAAGATTATCGCCTTGTTGCATGACAGTTTCAATGAAAAGTAACTTCATTAGACGAAAAATATTCAAGAAAATGCCGTATATATGTTTTTGCGTCGTATTTATCGTCGTATTTATCGGTAAAAAACGTTTAGAAAATATGTCAGGCGAGAAGTAGAGTCAGTTTGCGACAGTAATAACAGCTAATATTCAGTTCGTGGTCGGAAATTATTTATCGGTAAAAAACGTTTAGAAAATATGTCAGGCGAGAAGTAGAGTCAGTTTGCGACAGTAATAACAGCTAATATTCAGTTCGTGGTCGGAAATCTGTACTGCGGATATTACTTAAATCTCAAACTCACCATTAAAGACGTGAAGAATCAACACAAACAGCAATGGAATAATTCTCTTCGTCACAAAAATCATATTGGACAAACTTAGGTTTTTTATTTTTTGATGCTTTTCACGAATAATTGTCTCTAAGAAATAATATCACCGCGATAATTAAATACACATGATGCGAATGTAAAGAAATAAAACTTTGACAATCGTCTGGTAGCTCCAACGACGCAATGCCGACTGAGCCGTTAGAAATCATAAAATAGAGATATTTCAAAATTACTTACCAAACTATACTTCTAATATCAACGTTGATGATAAGAACATTGGTATATGCGTTTGATGTGTTGAAAAATAATTTTTTATCTAGAGATAAAATATGAACGATGCTTCAACTAAGCTTGTCCATAATTATATGAAAGCCAATAAAATTTTTTGAGTCAAGAAACAGTCAGTAGATATGCGTATAAAAAACAATACGAAGATTCAATGCAGTACACAGGTATATTAAATCATACGAAAGACAATCACTTTATTCCTGCATTGAATGATAAGAGTGATTCAGTGTCAAATGATAATTACCTACAAACAGAGCAGATTTTAAATATAGTTAATATTATTGTAAAAACGATGTTTAAGATTATGTATGATTTTTTCAGCGAAAAAAATTTTTATCCTGCAAGATAAAAATTAACCCAACAATATTCAAATATTGTCAGTTAAAATTTACTCTCAAAAAATTTGTTTTAAAATTAAAAAAAATTGTTTAAAAATTTTTTCCGTTAAATTGAAGGGTTCTCAGGTTCTGGGGTAATACTTGACATTTATCGACTGTCGATTTGCACTTTTTCCCATTTTACAGGATAGACACCCTTAAATACCGTTTTTGCAGGGTAAAAATTACTCATCGCAGTTGGAACAAAATATAAACAATAAAGGTCGAATTTTCACATCGTATTTCAATTTTTGCCCTAAAAAAATACTCACCAGAAGCTAAAAATTCATAGATTTAATATTAGGAAGATTTCTAACATGTTCCAGCGTTACATCTGCAGCAGGGTAATTTTTACTCGAATATTTTCTCAGTGTATGCAAAAATAATTAACCAATAAAAAAAGTTGTATTATTTTTTGATATTATTATATATATAATAAATTCCTAAGTATATTTTATATACTTTAGATTTCAATAACTATACGAGTTTCTACATATCAGGCTTGGTTTTACGCTGAACAGAAGTGAACTAACGCAGATGAGGTGGCGGAGAGGTTGAACTAAATTAATTAATCCAATTACTAATTGCTACTTGGCTCGTTAGCCGCACAATTAAAGTTGTGCTAGTCTCGTTCGCTCGTTATCGCAACTGAGTCTTTCGTGGATGGCGATAGACCGGTCGTTTATTATCTATTACACCTTGGTATCTAAATGAAAGTAAAAATTACAACAATATCAAATAACTGCTACATCAATGACATTTTTTATTTATTTATACAGTTAATTTTTTTATTCTAATTTTGTGATTTTAATATCTAATAGTTTTCAAGAGACATTTAGTAGTAATCTCTTGAAAATATATGACAAAATCACCCCTCAAGCGCGCGCTATCGATCGACGGTCAGTTAACGTATTATCATACGTCACCCTAAAATTCACAAGGGGTAACACATCGTGCGGAACCGTATATAGTATGTACCCCGTCTCGAAAATTTACTTTTAGGCTTCCCCGTTGGCGTCATTAAATTTATTTTCCCTCAAATTCAGTAATTTGATCTTTCCGGTTCAATTATCGGCCAATTTATGCTGGGAAATTAAAAAGTTTTATTTACTTTTTTCGTTGAAAAATGAGTATTTCACAATAGACTATTGTTATGCTGCTTAAAACCAAATAGGCGTATTTGAGAATATTTTAATTGCTAATATCCTTGATAAGGATTCGAGATAGATGAATTTTGTTAAGGACCTTTTTTGTAGCCAATAAAATTGTCTACAAAAAAGGTTCCTGGTGAAAAATTTCTATCTCGAATGGTTTTGAAGATATGCAGATTTAAAACAGCAAGATTTTTATATAATACGCTCTTTTGGCTTTAGACACGCGATATTTTGCTATGTCCCGCCAGGTGATGGTTTTGGTATTGATTGAAAGTGACGGTAAGGTTAAATTATGTATTGGAATAAGGCACTAGAAACGTTATATATGTGCTATATCAACGCTTGCGGAAATATAGTTTAAGGGTAATAATTCATCGTGTCATATTTTTTGGATGGATTTTCTTTATGTTTTAAAATATTTAAATATGCTGTTTTAATTAATTATTGTGGGTAATATAGTGGCATTATTATTATACATATGGTATCGGGTATATAAAAATTTCATAGCGCATATTAATTTTTTTATACCCACTTAATTATGTCTATTCATGTTAATGCTCTATTGCCTGTCACGTCAAAATGATTTATAATTAAGTTTTCTCTTCATTTCTTCATTTTCGAGGAGAATTTTATGTCAGTATAAGGTTCGAGAATTATTTTTAAGTTTTATCGAATTATTTAACTATAGTTTAGATTTTTTTTATTACAACTATTTAAAATTTAAAAATGTAAAGCATGCCAATTTAAATCTGTTTTTTTTGTGATCACATTTTTTTCGAATATTAAAATAGGTTATATACATTAGGGTGGCCCAAAAAAACAGACTTTTTTTGTTTTTCGTGTTTTGTATTAAAACTCGTGGTTTATCATGTTTTAAGATGCCTCTAAAAAATTCAGCTTGATACAAGTATTTTTAGAGGTCACTCACGAATTTTTAAATTTGCAAAAATTGTCAAAATGTGAATATAAAAAAATTTTTATCCCTCTATTTTCGGTTTACTAAATAGTTCTAAATATTATATAAATAAGTTCTACAAAATTTCAGTTCAAAATATGAATTTTGCGGGTTAACTATGAATTTTGAGTTTTTGATTACATTGATTTCAATGTTCTCGAATGACCTCTTTATAATAATATTAAGAATTTATTTTCTGTTACGCAAAATACTTCATAAAATAAAGAAAATCAACAGATGCAATGGTTTATTTTGGTGAGAAAATAGAAGAAAAATAAATGTTTACAATTGCATTTTGACGGTTTTTACAGATTTTAAAATTCGTAAGCGACCTTAAAAAATGCTTGCATCGGACTGATTTTTTTAGAGGCCACCTAAAAAAATAGTAAAATAATTTTTTTTTTCAATTATTAATGTCGAGGCTTGATGAGATGGTTCACAAGTTAATTTTTTATCTTATTACAGTTGGATATCGCGATTAAATATGTAATAATTCCGATAGATGGAGTTTGTGACACTGTTTATTTATTTAAAAGCTGAATATATGGTTACATATAGATAATATGAAATGATGCATTTTTAAAAACAATTTATTATACTTTTTTTTTCACCAAATTGGACTTTATTGCATTTTGTTATTTCAATTATAATACAAACTATATATGATTTCATGAATTTAATATTTTTATTTAATTAAATTTTTACTTAATTTAATATTTTGTGAAGCCTATGCTATGTGTCGGTAGTTTTCTGATGAAATTTATAACATATAGATATTTGTTGTTTATTAAATATTTCGTTTGTTTTTTTTCATCAATATTATAAAAAATTCTTTTGTTTTGTTTACTTGTTGTTATCGGACATTTCAATTGTTTTGCTGAATGGCTATAATAAACTGAAAATTTTTTTTTCTTATAAAAATTTAAACAAACATTTTTCCCTAATTTAAGAATATAATATATGCAAAGATGACAGTGATAAATAACATTGTGTGTATACTATAACTTTGGGGAAAAGTTTGGAAAATATAAAATATGACAGATGTAAGTAGTATGATGCAATGAATGTGCAAGAATGAATGGCCGTTTCTCATGAAGGATTTTCATTGACGACATATTTATTGCACACTCTACAAAAACATCCGTTTTTTTTTGTGTTGATGCTTTTGTATGTATGCGGGATTTTCAACTTATAAAAATTTGTTACTTTGGTTTAGCAATGTAAATCTACTTCGAAACTTTGAAATTCCCCTCTTTTCAAATATTTCAGCACAGTATAGTAATAAACGAAATATATTACGAACGAAAACAAAAAAAAAATTGGAAAGAAAAGTAATCTGACTATAAATAATAAAAATTAATTATTATGTTCTGTAATAAAGTCAATAATTAACAATTAATTATAGAAAAAAAAATTTTTTCTTGAAATTTTCACATAGCCAAAAATTGAGACCTTTTAAACTTGCTAATATCTTAATAAGGATGCAAGATAGATAAATTTTGATCAGGACCTTTTTTATAGGTAATAAAATTCTCTATAAAAAAGATCTCTTAAGAAAAATTTTTATATCCTGTATTTTCCAAGTTATTATTGGTTAAAATAGCAAGTTAATTTTCGCTTGTTTTTCCGAAGGCAAGGGTTAAGTTGACAGTTGAGGATTTCTAAGCTGGACGGTCTCTACAATCATTTTCCTCGAATTATCTACATAATACTAAGCTGCATCTGATGAATTTGAACGGTTTATGTCTCTGCACTTTGACAGATCAAGTACTTAAGTACTTAAGTAGCCTTTACAGTTTCAAAGGAACTTTACGGCCATTCTACAATAACCAAAAGCATTACAAACATTTCAATTATTACATTACCTATATATTATTAAGTATATAGATATATCGACATTAATTTTGAGTTTAATATAACAGTTTTAGCACAGGCAATAAATAAAATACAAAGAAAATAGATAAAAATAATAACAATGACCGAAATACAATTATATAGTTGATGAAATAATTTAGAATCCTACTTGAACGATTAAACCTCAAGAATGGCTGCTGGAAATGAGAAACCTGGCAATTTATTAATTTTTTAGTTGACAATTTTCATGTGAAAGGAGGTGGAATTTTCCTATATACATTAATATTGTAAAAATAGAAAATAAGATTTTTCGATAAAAAAAAATTAATCAGTTTAATTAATTTTTCAAATTTTTCTGTGAAAAGCGCACGGAGAAATGGTATTACGCGACAGGAATAAAATGATATAACGGTGACATTTTTCAGCTATATATGTATCGAATAGCGCGGTTGGGGCGTGTTAAAATTAGCTCAATTGTCGCGCGAGACGGCAGCTTCGATTTTTCACGCCAAGTCGTCAAAGCGTGTATATTTTTTTTCTGCTCCACATCAGCTAGCTAACATTGAGTAGTTTACTTTTTTTTTAGTGCACATTTATATGCGCGCGTATACAGACTTATTATTTTTTTATTTGAAAAATTTGATATAACAGACTTGCATATAATAGCGTTTGGTCAAACGAATAGGTCAAAGTTCAGAATTGGCCTCGGCATTGCAGGAATGAGCGTTTGCAAAAGTTATATATTGATTCTCAGGACGTAGGCAGAGGGGAAGAGCAGGTGGTTGACTCGTATACATGTTTAACGAGACGCCCAGTTGTCTGACGTTTAGATATGTCATGTCATGACGTTGAATATGTCCCCCATTCATTTTTTTCCAGTATTTTAACACGATTACTGTTGCTTGATTAATTTTTCAATTTCAATCTCCTGAAAATTTCTATTGCTGTATGCGAAAAAAAAAATTTTCACTGTAATCAATGTTATAATAAAACATAAGAAAACATTTTAATTCATCATTACAGGTCAGAAACATAATTTTAAAATCATAAAATCGTATTTAAAAAAATTTAACATTAAAAAATCGACTTTAGATATCGTTTAAATAATTTTCTGATGCTTTTGATTTTTTTTAATCGCTTGAAAACACCAAAAAAAAATTTTTTTAATGTTTTTTTAAATATATTTAAAGATAGTTCACATGTGTTTTTATTTTTTTTTACCCGTTGTTTTGTTATTTAAAATGATAATCATAATTTTTGAACGATTAAAAAGGTAAAAAAAAATTTTTGAGTTGTTTTTTCGTGAAGTTCTATGAATTTTCTACGGTTTCAGATAAATATACACAGAGAATGTGCTGTCTGTATCCTTATTAAAGTGTTATCATACATGGCGCATGCATGTTACATATCGCGCGCGTGAATTTAGAGATGGAATTGCATTATGTATGGAATAGAAATGTTAAATCATGTAGCAAATAGACAAAACCAAAGCACACATGCAAATAGACTCCTTATTCGTGATATTCATGATGTGAGAAAGAGAATGTTTGTAACTATATAGACATATAGTGAAGCTGACGTATTTAATTCAATTCAGCGGCCTCTATATAGGGTGTCTAAGGGCGGAGAAAAGTGAAAAGTTCTACGGCAAACTTCTATATTAATAGTGCTGTTCAGTCGCTCGATACATATTTCTATATAATGTTCTAGCCAAGACTATAATCGCTAGCTACCTCGAAATAGAATCATATTACAATATCCGTTCCCCTTTCAACCCTACACGTGCTTGCATCAGTTTCATATGACCCTCGGATGTGTTCGATACAGTTTCATGTAATTGCATCAAATAAAAATAGACTGGTTGAATGTAGACTAACAATTTTATTCTAAATTCAATACATTTTTTGTATTTTATATCTATAAAATTATTTGATTAGTTAAAAAAAAAATTGAATTAAATTTTTTTTTGAAAAATTGACATGATTGAAAGTGATTTTTGATATTTAAATTTTCCCTCATTTTATTTTTAATTGCACTAAAATAATCGTGCAAATGCTAAATATTGTGAAACAATTTCAATATTTTTAATCATTTGTCGTATTTAATTTCTTTATTAAAATTTTTTATTTTTTTTTTTGCATTAAATCAAAAAATATTATAATCAAAATTGCTATATAGGTTTTACACGTCAAAAGAAAAATAAAGGGCGTGTATATCAATATTTTTTAAATTATTGACGATTTTTCTATAAAGAAATTTTTTTTGATAGATAATTTAATTGACTGTAAAAAAGGTTATTGATAAAATTGATCAAACTCGCATATCTTTATCAAGATATTAACAAGTAAAACGTTCTCAATTTTTCGGCTTTTTCACAGTTTTGACACGTGATAGGTATGTAAAAAAAACTAATATTGAGTTACTTTTAGATCGTGGCTTCAATTTCTGTAACAATGAATTTTATAAGGGGATTTTTTTACCAGGGGATCCACTTTTTATTTAATTACAAATTTTTTTCAATAAATTCGAACTTTATTTGAAAAGAATTGAATCACAGATTTACCAAAAATGGGTTGAAAGTTCAAGCGATTGATTATACTGAATTAAATAGAGTATTTCAATGTGAGCTTTAATAGTTTTTTTGGACAACACACTCGCTAGTTTTATTTTTTGTTATAACTACTATAGAGCAGTTGGAATAAATCATTTACTGTTTTACGGTGTCGACAGTTACAGGCGTTACTGTTTTCTTTTTCTGATTTTACATTTCGCGTGACTAAAATCAGAAGGGCGTATGCGCCATTTTTGAAAAATTCGGTTTTGATAAAATCATAAGGGCGTATGCGCCAATTTTTTTTTTTTTTTTTAAAAATTACGTTGAAGCACCAAAAATATTCTTCTGCCAACATGACTTTTTCCTAGCCCAACATGACTTTTTCTTGGAGGCATGATAATTTTTCTTGTGCAGCACGGGAAATTTTCCCGTGCCTACCATTCACGCCAGCTTTAGTAGAGAGAACGGTAATTTTTACCTGTTTCGGCGGGCAAAAATTCTGTGATTTTTCTCTGCGTGTAGTATTCTGAGTCTAGTTTTTGTTTGAAAATCCGCGAAAACCGCTGTAAAAAACGCGAAACTCGTTTTTTACACAAGTAAAACACCATCTGAGCACTAGAGCCGTGTCATGCGGATAGACTAATGAGCTTGTTAAGGCGTGTCGTGTCGTTGAGTCGTAAAGCTCGACCCCCGCACATCACAAAAGTGGGCCCCGCGGGAATTCATTTTAATAACCCGCGCCAGTGCATGGTCAGATATCTCGACGAGAACTGAATCTCAGCCGACTGATTTAGTCGGGAATAATGTTAAAAAGGTCCGATTTAACATTTTAGAGACGGTACCCAAAAAGTTTGGAAGCCATAGAATAAAAAAGTAATTCATGCACTTATGCTACTTTACGATATTTTCGGGTTTTCAAGACAAATTCAATAAAAATAACATTTTTAATACTTATATAAACCATAGGATTAAATCGTATTTTTTTCGATATCTCCTATACTCCATTTTCTTAAATAATTCACTGTTACACTCGATCAAAATCACTATATCTGTTGAACAAAAACTTTTCGCATTTTAAGTATTGTAAAAATTGAAAATAAATGTTTTAAAAATATTTTTAATAAATTATAAAACTAGTTTCAATACTAATCATCAATAGAAACTCGTAATAATATCATTTTTCGAAATCTTAATCGACAATTCGAAAGAAAAGTCGTTTATTGACATAAATCCTTTTCTACATTTTGAATATAATCTCAAATTGATGTTACGAACTTAATTTATGACTAAAAAAATCATTTAAAACTTAAATATAGTCAATGTTGTCTATTATTCTCACGATAAATTTCACTATATTCCGAAATTCAATCCGTGTATTATTATTAAAACACGACTAAAGAGGCTTATTTATAGCATATCGTTTTTTTTTCTTATCCCACTCTCTCTACAATGTCTCGATAAATTGGAGATTCTTTACTAAGGCCTCAAATAAAAGTAAATAGGACGTTGTTTACGATTCGTTTATCTATAGTATTCGATTGAAGATATAGTCTTTCTATTCTGAAAACACGAATAATCGCGTTTAGATAAATAAAATAATATATCGCGTGACTAAAATCAGAAGGGCGTATGCGCCATTTTTGAAAAATTCGGTTTTGATAAAATCATAAGGGCGTATGCGCCAATTTTTTTTTTTTTTTTTTTTGAAAAATTCGGTTTTGATAAAATCATAAGGGCGTATGCGCCAATTTTTTTTTTTTTTTTTTAATTATTCTTCTGTTGATTTCTGTTCTAATTGAAGCATTTTGACAATTAAAAATTAGTTTTCTCGACGTTTTATTTAATTTTAAGTGAAATGAGACAGAATTGTAAAAATTTTTTTTTTTTTTTTGAAATTTTCAACTTTCCTAAAATCATAAGGGCGTATCGACCAATTTTTTTTTTTTTTTTTTAATTATTCTTCTGTTGATTTCTGTTCTAATTGAAGCATTTTGACAACTTATACTCATTTTTCATAATTAAAACGATTATTTGCTCCAGAAACGCGATTAAAAAAACCCTCAAAATTACACGCTTTGAAAAATGATGTTTAATCGATGTTTTGATCAATTCTTGGTAAACGCGATTAAAAAAACCCTCAAAATTACACGCTTTGAAAAATGATGTTTAATCGATGTTTTGATCAATTCTTGGATGAATAAAGTAATTTTTTTTTTTCGTAAAAATTTTTCACTTTTCTAAAATCATAAGGGCGTATCGACCAACAGAGACTAACTGTAAAAATTAATTCTTGGATGAATAAAGTAATTTTTTTTTTTCGTAAAAATTTTTCACTTTTCTAAAATCATAAGGGCGTATCGACCAACAGAGACTAACTGTAAAAATTAGTTTTCTCGACGTTTTATTTAATTTTAAGTGAAATGAGACAGAATTGTAAAAAATTTTTTTTTTTTTTGAAATTTTCAACTTTCCTAAAATCATAAGGGCGTATCGACCAACAGAGACTAACTGTAAAAATTAGTTTTCTCGACGTTTTATTTAATTTTAAGTGAAATGAGACAGAATTGTAAAAATTTTTTTTTTTTTTTATCGACCAACAGAGACTAACTGTAAAAATTAGTTTTCTCGACGTTTTATTTAATTTTAAGTGAAATGAGACAGAATTGTAAAAATTTTTTTTTTTTTTGAAATTTTCAACTTTCCTAAAATCATAAGGGCGTATCGACCAACAGAGACTAACTGTAAAAATTAGTTTTCTCGACGTTTTATTCAATTTTAAGTGAAATGAGACGGAATTGTAAAATTTTTTTTTTTTTTTTTGAAATTTTCAACTTTCTTAAAATCATAAGGGCGTATCGACCAATTATTTTTTTTTTTTTTTTTTGAAATTTTCAACTTTCTTAAAATCATAAGGGCGTATCGACCAATTATGACTACTTATAAAACCTTATTCTCTCGACGTTTCACCTAATTTTAAGTCTATTGACACATACTTGAATTTTTTTTCCAAAATTTTTTTAGAAAATATCAACTGAAGTCATGAGGGCGTAATTATAAATTACGAAAATGTTTTCTAGACGTTGCATCTAATTTTGAGTTAATTAAGACGCATTGAAAAAAATTTTTTTATACAAAATTTTCAAATTCACTTTATCATAATTTCGCTTTTTTTGTAAATTCACTTACATTATAATAACGGCGTATCAACCTATCATAATTACTTATGAAAACGAGTTTTACCGTCGCTTCACATGATTTTTAAATACTTATTTATAATTTCCTTCATTTTTCATTAAAATTTCGACTGACGACTCGTTTGCATCTTTCAAGTGCGGTCATATCGATTGAGTTGGCTGAAAGTTGCCTTGCGTCGGTAACTTATCGACAGAAACTTTTAACTCGATATCGATGTATCAATATCAGCGCGCCAACGGCAATAATAGAAACTATGCATTCGAATTCGAATGTAGTCAGCCATATTGCTTCCATTGGCAGTTAAATGGTGTGTCAGCTCTCAAATAAGTTCAAAAACCTGCGAATTATTGTGTTTTAGCGACTGAAAATGACAGAAAAGTGGGATTTTACTTTTGACAAGGATTTTGTGCGTAGTGGCAGTGAAGATTTGTTCTCATCATTCGAAGATTATCAGATAAGTGAAGCGACGACATCCTTCTGCTCATTGACGCTTGAAAATCCCAATCCTCTACAAAGAGCGAGTATTTCGTCTGTGTTTTCATCGTGCAGCGATGCTATTCCTCATTCCAACACTCGTAAACGACCTCGTCAACTCTCAAGCGAAGATTCTGCAGACGAACGCGATCAAGTGACTGATGCTAAGACAGATAATAATGATTCCGATAGTATTGTCTGTCGTCCGCGTAAACGTCAACGTATCGCAAACCCGAGTGCGTGGAAAAATAATAAGCGTAAAATAAGGAGAAATCGGGGCCAAAAATACACATCAACAACCGGACTAATACATCCTGGTCGCCAAATTGGAGGAATTTGTAGATGCACTCGAGAATGTATTCGCAAAATCCCCCAGCCAGTGCGAGAGATTATTTTCCGACAGTTTTGGAAATTGAGCTGCGTCGAAAAACAGCGGGACTTAATTTCAAAATTGGTCAAAAAAATTCGGAGAAAACGAAGTCGAACGAACAATTCACGGCGGAGGTTAGTAATAAATGGTTTTCTTTATCTTTACCAATCTAATCAATTTTTTGTTTGATTTTCAAATAAAATTTTTAATAAATAATCTTTTAAGATAAAATTTGATGCTCCAGAATTAATTAAGTGAAGTATACGAAATTTTTCCATGTCAAATTCATTGATCTTGAACCTTTCTTTTGAACTTTTATAATTAAATTGTTATAATTCTAGAAACTTCTCAATATTTTTACCCAATGTTGGTCCAAGATGTGGTTCAATGAAATGGGAGAAAAACAAATTTTTGCAACAACTAATTAACTGTTCTTGGATCTAACAATGCTTATTGATAATCTTAATAGAAATTAACAGAGGACGATTTTTGATATAATTATCGAGCTGTACTATTACCTTATAGATACACCATTCTCTATCACCTTAAGTATGGTGATATGTACCACCGCGTATGCAAAAAATTTTTCCTGGCAACACTCAACGTGTCGGACAAGCTGGTACGTGTTGCTTTAGCCAAATTTGATCGAAGTATAGCGGGAAATCTATCCCCTGATCGTCGCGGACAACACACTCCTGGAATCAAGTTATCAGCAGAAGTGAAAGAATGTGTAACTGAGCACATACTCGCTCTACCTGTTGTTCCAGCACATTGGTGCAGGCGAGACTCTTCCAAAAGATATGTCGAGGGTAATCTAAATGCTACAGCAGCATACAGATTATACTTGGACTATGCTGCTGAGCGTGATATCCATGCGGTTTCACAGCCTTTATATTCTTCGGAATTATCTCGCTTAAATATCGGGTTCCACCAGCCTAAGAAAGACCGTTGTTGGTGTGCTGATTTTTGCACATGGGATCCCGAAGAGCAAGCTGCTCGACGTAACGATTATGATCTTCACGTGAGGCAAAAAGACGCTGCAAGAGCCGAAAAAAACAACGATATTCAAGCTGCTTTGGATGATCCGTCGGCTATGATTCTCAGTTTTGATCTGGAAGCAATTTTGTATGCGCCATTGAAATTTGCAAAGCCCTTGTACTACAAGCGGAAAGTGGCATCATACAATTTCACTTTATTTGACATAAAAAAAAAACAAGGTATGTCCAACTTTATTTTCCGTATTGCCAAAAAAGAATGAATGTATCGTTTTCTATTCGAATTTTGGTATTTATAACGTGAATTCATTTGTTTCCTATACGTTTATTTTATTGAATTTTTATAGGCTATTGCTATTTCTGGTCTGAGATTCATGGCAGTAAGGGAGCCCAAGAAGTTTCCTCCTGTTTGGCAAAATTTATTTCTGAAAATGTGCCTAACGATGTGCAAAAGTTAACGTTATACGCTGATAATTGCATAGGTAATGGAAATTTTATTATTCTCTGCTAGAAAGGCTCTCAATTATTAAGACTCGTATTCTTAATTCACTATTGTGAAAAAATCTACTTTCTTACACAAACTTACATTTATACTCTTCGAATTCATGTAGGACAAAACAAAAATGGAATCGTCGTCACTGCCTTGGGACAATCGTTAAGTGCACACAATTCATTGAAGGAAATTAATTTGAAATTTCTTTTATCTGGACACTCGTACATGGAATGTGACTCCATTCACTGCCTTGGGACAATCGTTAAGTGCACACAATTCATTGAAGGAAATTAATTTGAAATTTCTTTTATCTGGACACTCGTACATGGAATGTGACTCCATGCACTCGGTAATTGAAAGAGCGACGCGTTCAGAGAAAATTTACATCCCTAATGATTACGTCTCGATCATTCGTCACTCAAAAAAAATCTCCATGCACTCGGTAATTGAAAGAGCGACGCGTTCAGAGAAAATTTACATCCCTAATGATTACGTCTCGATCATTCGTCACTCAAAAAAAAACTGGGAAATTGTACAATGTACAATTATTGCGATTGGAAGATTTCGTTGACTTTAAGTCAATGAAATCACAGGTTTGTTTACATTTTAAAAAAAACTGGGAAATTGTACAATGTACAATTATTGCGATTGGAAGATTTCGTTGACTTTAAGTCAATGAAATCACAGGTTTGTTTACATTTCAAGAAAAGTCAATATTCTGGATTAAATATTTTCATTAATAGCTTATTTTTCCAGTTTTTCCCCCAAAAATGCCTGCTACGAAACGGCGAGCAGTTCAAATGGCAACAAGTAAAATGGATTCAAATTCGCAGCAATGATTTACAGTACGATTGGTTTTTTTTATCATATTGCTTATGGTTATAATCGTTCATTACGAAAAAAATAACAATTTTTATATACTTTAATTTGGTTCTAGGTCACTCTATGTCAAAACTGAGTATTGGAATCCATTCCAACAACTGATATTGAATCGAAAATTTAATAAACGTATTCCGGATCAAGCAAACTACGAAACCGTGCCGATATCTTTGGCTAAATATAATGATTTGATTGATTTGTGCCGGAGCAACGTTATTCCAAGACGTTATCATCGATTTTATGAGTCATTGCGGCATGATAACGGTACAAAATTATCCATTGCAGTTAGCCACAAGCAATATAAGTCAATGACTGTTCACTAAGTCACTTAATCTATTTTGCTAACTAAATTTTTTATTCTTCATCTTTTAGGAAAAAGTAACTCACACATTGATGATTCCAATGGACGCGGAATAATTCCAGGGCCATCTAAGCGCCGCTAAAAGACATCGTCTGAACGATCAATTCATTTTTGTATAATTATCCATTCAAATTGTAAATATTAATACTATACAATACTAACATGCTTTAACTCCATTTTGCTTCCATACACTATTTTGGCCTACATTCTCTTAAATAGTCATTCTTAAGTGACATTTCTTATAACGCTAATTAACATGATAAAGGGGAAAAAAAATTGACCCACGTTTAATTGACATGGAGTAAGGTAAAACGCGATGAGAATAAACTTTCATAGGTCATCATTACTAATCGATACGCCCCTATGACTTTTGTCGTCCAATAAATTTCTGAAAGAAAAAAATTCAAGTATGTGTCAATAGACTCAAAATTAGGTGAAACGTCGAGAGAATAAGGTTTTATAAGTAGTCATAATTGGTCGATACGCCCTTATGATTTTAGGAAAGTTGAAAATTTCAAAAAAAAAAAAAAATTTTTACAATTCTGTCTCATTTCACTTAAAATTAAATAAAACGTCGAGAAAACTAATTTTTACAGTTAGTCTCTGTTGGTCGATACGCCCTTATGATTTTAGGAAAGTTGAAAATTTCAAAAAAAAAAAAAAATTTTTACAATTCTGTCTCATTTCACTTAAAATTAAATAAAACGTCGAGAAAACTAATTTTTACAGTTAGTCTCTGTTGGTCGATACGCCCTTATGATTTTAGGAAAGTTGAAAATTTCAAAAAAAAAAAAAAATTTTTACAATTCTGTCTCATTTCACTTAAAATTAAATAAAACGTCGAGAAAACTAATTTTTACAGTTAGTCTCTGTTGGTCGATACGCCCTTATGATTTTAGGAAAGTTGAAAATTTCAAAAAAAAAAAAAAATTTTTACAATTCTGTCTCATTTCACTTAAAATTAAATAAAACGTCGAGAAAACTAATTTTTACAGTTAGTCTCTGTTGGTCGATACGCCCTTATGATTTTAGGAAAGTTGAAAATTTCAAAAAAAAAAAAAAATTTTTACAATTCTGTCTCATTTCACTTAAAATTAAATAAAACGTCGAGAAAACTAATTTTTACAGTTAGTCTCTGTTGGTCGATACGCCCTTATGATTTTAGAAAAGTGAAAAATTTTTACGAAAAAAAAAAATTACTTTATTCATCCAAGAATTGATCAAAACATCGATTAAACATCATTTTTCAAAGCGTGTAATTTTGAGGGTTTTTTTAATCGCGTTTCTGGAGCAAATAATCGTTTTAATTATGAAAAATGAGTATAAGTTGTCAAAATGCTTCAATTAGAACAGAAATCAACAGAAGAATAATTAAAAAAAAAAAAAAAAATTGGCGCATACGCCCT
Source organism: Macrocentrus cingulum (assembly GCA_002156465.1). Classification (NCBI taxonomy): domain Eukaryota; kingdom Metazoa; phylum Arthropoda; class Insecta; order Hymenoptera; family Braconidae; genus Macrocentrus; species Macrocentrus cingulum. The sequence goes on along the minus strand of MVJL01000553.1, from coordinate 29,610 downwards.
TATGATTTTATCAAAACCGAATTTTTCAAAAATGGCGCATACGCCCTTCTGATTTTAGTCACGCGATTTATTATTTATTGCGTATGAATTTGGACGATATACTAAAATAAATAATAGTTTATAAGCTTTAAGAAATAACTGCAAAAATGAGTAAAAGCATATAAATCTGTCGATCATACTTGTGGTGTCGATTGTAATAGCGTTTAAAAATGTCATTAAAATAGTCTAAAAAATTTCAAATTCAAAAAATATTCATCTAATATGCTCTGAAAATTATTTAAAAAATGAAAAATCTCCGTATTGTTGTAAAAATAAAAAAATATCTCCTGTATTCAAAATCCACAGAAATTCAATTTTTCAGTTTATCAATGCAATAATAAATGTTTTTCATTAATAAATAAGTGCTTACGAATAAAAAGAATAATTTATTGAAAATAAGGACACTTTTATTGCAAATCTTCAATTAAAATCAAAGGGTGTTTCAACTGCAACCTGCTAGGTGTCAATTTGAACAGAGAACAAGTCAAAAGTTTTTTATCGATAAAAATTTAACCGATCATTGTATTTTAATTTTTATAAATTTTCATAGGAGGATATAGTATTGAAAACTATTCTCCAAAACTGATGGCTCAACACAATAAATTCTAACAATTCTAGTGTTTCAACTGAGCTCAGTCTCCCCTATATGTAAAAAAAAAAAAAATAAAACAACAGACTATGATCAATTACACAATTATTCGTGAGCGCGAATACTCATGTATTTTTCGCACACTTTTTTTCAATATAGATAGAATCATTTCTCTGTACACCTACCTATATCTGCCAACAACAAACTATTTTTTTTTGTAACCTGATCGCGTAAATTTCGAGCGAGCAGTCACTCGCGTGACTAACAAACCTACACGCGCTTCAAACAATCGTCATTACTCCATTTCCCTTTGGCTAAAACCGTATATGCCTACAGCGAAAGTGCGACAAAAAAAATAGACGAAAAAAAGCCTGCAAAGCGTCTATATACCTACCCACCTATAGTGAAAATGAAATTGAGAGGCAAGCAGGTGCAATATTCGAATAGATATATATGTGCCTTCTGCCAATTTGGCCAGAGGCGAAAAATCTCAATGCGCCATCTATATACGAAACCAGTTTACACGTGTGCTCCTTGTTGTCTATTCGCTTGACTATTTGCTGTTACTTTTATTTATACATGTATCCACAGTGCGCACACTATTTGCAACAGTCTTGCTTCCATAAAACCACGCGCGCGCCCACACAAATACGATGCGAGTAGAGCGGCGAGCGAAAGACGAGCCTGCGGAAGAGTATAGAGCGTATACCTGACATTTACTGGGATTGGATTGCGTCTACTTTTGCATCAAATGCTATACTACTCTCCTCTCTTCGTATATGTATATATATATATGTATACACCTCTCACCCTTCCCCACAATTTCTTTTTGGCCCTGAGATTTTTCATTTACCGAGAGCGGCAATAAAAAATCGTGATGAGATTTCAAAAAGAATGCGCCGAGCTTTGACAAAGACTATATACGAGAAATAAAATCTACTGCATGTGTGTGTGTGTAAGACGGAAGCGGAAAAAAAATCGAGTCACCGATACAGGGAAATCTCCCTCTGGGTAAATTGTCCTCAAAACGATACGCGGGTATATGCGGGCCAACACTTGATTTTATTACGACTCCGCCCCCGGGGCGTAATTCCTCTTCTTCGTCTTTTGCTTCGCTTCTCGCTGTATACCCTGGCTATATTCTTTTGATATACTGCGCTCCCTTTTGCAAGAGATTTTCCTTGACTCCACGATCTTACTTGGCTCACGCTCATATGCGACAGTAGCCAATTGCTCAGTTGGGAATTTTTTTTTTTATGCCCGACCAAAAAATGTGTTCAAACATCTTTTTCTCGATTTCATATACACATATTTTTACATTTTTTTTTTCTTTAGAAAAATAATATATTGAAATGGATTGAAATGGAAACTCTTTTTTTTTTTTTTGGAAATATATATTTCGCGTGTGGCTATAGAGTTTTGAATTAAAATATCTTCGAAACTACAGGAAATAAACATTTTTTTCAAGAGATCTTTTTTGTTGAGAATTTTATTAGCTACAAAAAAGGTTCTTAACAAAATTTGTTTAACTTGCATTATTATTGAGATATTAGCAAAGAAAGAGGTGTTTAATTTTTCTGGAAAAATACCCTTTTGGTTTTACATGCGATTATTTCTGATGAAACATTAAGATTTTTGAATTTTTATTGAGGTAATTTTTTTTTAAAGCGGTTTGTGTTTAACTGTATTAATTTGTTTTTACTCGCTTATATGTTAGCTGAGTGTCGGGTTGTTTTGTTTATGCTTTCTTTGTGTCGGGAATATGTACTATTCTTCCATTTCATTCTTTTCTCTATATATCTCGTCTCCCATTCTCGCGCGTACGCAGTAATTTCCGGTATTATGTCTTTGTTGAGGATCTTCCTGTAAGATTCAAAGAGCTCTCTTGCCATTTTGTCGTGTCAGATGCAACATCTTCCCCGTTCAGTCCGACAATTTCATTTTAATCTTTTTGCACGATTGTCTGCGCAGTTACAGTAGATGTGGTTGCAAAGTCTTATTCCTCGGGCGCACATACTCGGCATTCCTCTTTTTTTACGGTGTACATGTATACCCCTGATGTAGAACCCCTAATAAAATTTGTTAGTAAAAAAACTCAAAATTTATTCTACAGAAGCATCAGTGGTTAATTGTTATTTTTTCATTTTTTCTGCATTTTACATACCTTTTTTGCTTTTTTTATTTTTCAAATGTTTTTTTTTTTTTGTATTTTTAGTTTTTTTCTAATCATTTACAGCATTTAAATTATTACGATATTGCGAATTTACATTTTTCGTAGAAAGGAAAATTGTTGAAAAAATTTTTTTTTTCACTATCGATAAATTCATTGTAGAGTAGTATTGGTTTTAGAAATAAAATAATTTTTTAAACAGTTAAAAATTAATTATTATAGAATGCGTTAAAAAAAAGGATAAAACATTCAACGGCAGTAGATACCACAAAAAACCTCATTTTGTGGTCAGACACGAGTTATGCTCGATTTTGTTTTGTTTTTTTTTTGTTTTAAAAATTTTTCTCATATGCTCATATTGAATTTCATTTTTTTTTGAAACGATTTTGTTTTTATTAGTCAAAAGAAAAAGTTTTGCAACTGTTCACTTTAAATGAAAAATAAATAAATAAATAAAACGAAAAAAAAATGTTAATTTATCAATCATTAATTTTTTTATTATTTTATAATTCATAAAAGTTAATTATTAATATTGTTCTCGTACCAAGGTGCAGTTACTTATTTTGCGGAATATTCGAGAAGTCAAAAAAAAAAAAAAATTCCTAAAACTCGAACGTCATGATTGTTAATAAAATATTGATTAAAAAAAACGAATAATAGAAAAATGTCTGTTGAAAAAATTTTAATTTCTGTTTCATTTGCGTAAAAAATTTTTGAATTTGTCATTTATTTATGACTGTTATTATTTTTCTTAATATATTCGCGGTTTGCATTAAATTTTATGGTTTTTGCCGAGTTGTAATTATTTCTGCAGATGCTTGAGCGACTTGAATTGCTTTGGGACGCTAGGATTTTGTAAAAGGACAATGATTTAACGCGGTCTGCACGTGAATCCATAGTTATATGTACATAAAGCATTTATATATTTACGTGTAGGACCACACGAACGTGGCGTGTGAAGGTTCATGGGCAAAACGCCGGCTCTGTTCGCACCGCCGGGTCTTGCCATTTTATTCTACGGTCAGTGTGGAATTTAATATAGTTTACAATGTGCGAAATGGCAATGGGTTTAGCGAGAACTGGCTTTTTCCTCGCCTCTCTCTTTTGCAGCCTTTCCATAATGCTCACTTGAAAATTAATTGCAAGCACAGTCGCATCCCGGTTGAAAAGTAATCTTTCCCGTTCTCTACTCTCAGTATATCCTGTCAACTTTAAAACCAGAACATGCGCTCTCGTGAATTAATTGCACCCTTTTGTCTTGTAATACTTTCATAGTTGACTCAATGCATTTTCATTGTATTTTAATTCAAGTACTTTACAATACCCTATAGCTTAGTAAGAAGAAAAAATTGATCTAAAAATAATATTCTAATTCATTATATCGTGTCATTAAATATTAATATGCCATAAATTTTAATACAAACATTTTTGATTGAGAAAAAAAAGTTTTTTTAAAACGATAACTTGGTAAATAATGAAAATAGAAAAAAAAGTTAAAGGAGTAAAATGATTGAGAATTAAATTTTCTACAAAAAACGTTAAGTAAACTTTTTTGTATCTTTCTTAGTTTTTGATAAATTTCAAAATATCTCAAAAATGAGTTAAAATATTGCAAAAAATTATTCTACATTTTTTGTAAGAAATAAAACTTTCTATTGACTCTCATAACTTTTTTTAATGAGCGATTAAATTTTCAACAAAAAATGTATAACAAAATTTTTTATATTTTCCTTCGATTTTGATAAATTTCTGATTTTCGAAAATTTTTATTTTTCAAAATATCTCAGTAATTATGCAAAATATCGCAAAAAATTATTCGACATTTTTTGTAGAGCATTAAATTTTCTATTAATTAACTTTTTTAATATTTTTCATTATCTCACTTATTTACTGAGTTATCGAAGCATTTACAAAAAAAAAAAAAACAGATATATTGTACGTGCTAAAATTTATATTTTATAATTTTCCGACAAAATCTTGTGTAATTTCCCTATGATTAAATTGTTTTGCCGTGTGGCATACAAAAAACAAAGGAATAAAAAGTATGTATATGTATGAGTGTAAAGACAGCAATAAAGTTGTGTCCAATTTACAATGGGCATCATAAATTTCTGTATAATGTTGCCTCGTCGGCAGTACTCACTTTGCATTGTATCGCCAGCCCCACTAATTACTGTGATCAATCATAAACTTTCTCGGCGTGTGGGCGAATGCGCCACAGCGGTATTATCCTGCCTCATCCTACTGTCCACCCTCGTCCTTGCGGTGTAGTCTTCCTGTCGCAGTCTGTCGCTGCTGTTGGCCAAGCACGCGTACAATTATTACCAGGATATCCGCCCAAATGCTATTGGTTATCTTGAGGCTGCCTGACAACCTTGTCAGTCTGTTGGATGTTCAAGATCTCTCTGCCCTATATCCCCTACGGCCATTTCCGCCCGATGATTAGTTGGGTCCCTTGGCTCTGGAGTTTAGATCGCTTGTTCAGAGTGGTCAATATCTGCTTTAAAAAGTTTTTTATCTGATAACGGTACTTTTTAAAATGTTTAATATCCGCAATTTTTATTTCATCTAAAAAAAGAAATTGTTTATTCGATGGAATTGATATTTCTATATGGATAAGTAACATTTTTATTAAATGGGAATATAAAAACCATCAAGAGTAAATCAGATCTGCGCGCCTGTTTGTTAGATTTCAAAAGGCAGTAGAGGCGCATAAACTTGGCGCCTATTTTTTTTACAGCGAAGCTGTATTTTTGAGGGATTTTACATATTTTTGTAAAAGTAAACAAAAAAAAAAATGAAAAATCTCTGGATAGATTCTTTGTAAAAAACGACCGAAACCTCATCCTCAGCAGCCATCATTTTATTCCATCCCCCAGGATCTATAACACAATGTCATTCCTTTTAGAACTATCTGCAACCTAAAATTCTAGTCCGAAATACACACAATACCATGTAGTACATTTACACGTACTGCATTTCACTTTTACTGTATTATCTGATCAACCAATCACAATGCGAGAAAAAATGTCTAAATTTACTGCAGCTGTTTTTTTTTTGCAATCAACTAATCACAGCGCGAGAAAATTTCAAGCAACCAATCAAATCATTCCCTAGAATTCAGCAACCAATGAGCAAAATGTCACATTTTGCCTGGGGATAAAATTTTGATTTGTACCAAAAATCGGGGAAACATTCGTTGCTAACGATTTATTTCCCTTATTACTGCAACGAATTCAATAATTCTAGGCCCAATCGAACGGGCATCATCGACTTTATACAGGTTTCTAAGGAAAAATTAGAATAAAAAAATTATTTTCCGAAATATTTCAACTTGAAATTTGAAACATTCTAAAATCCGAATTTTTCCTGTAAAGATACTCGGTTGTTTCGCGCCATTTATTTGTATACCTATATGTCGTTGTGCCTGAACTTTTATTTATTTATATTTTTTCAAGTGTCATTAAATGATAACAAAAATTCCAGACTAGTTTTAGAGTTTGAGGAAGAGTGTGGGTATAAATTTTTTGTGTTTTAATCAAAAATGGCGTATATAAAAAATTATCAGGTTATTTTACATCAAAATATCTTGGAAACTACTGTAAATATAAATTTTTATCAAGAGACATATTTTATAGAGGATTTTATTAGCTACAAAAATGTCATTGAGGAAATTTGTCTAACTCACATTCTTATCAAGATATTGGCAAGTAAAGTGTCCTGAACTTTGTGGAAAAATGCACTTTTGGTTTTATAGACATGTGACATGGTTAATATAGATCATTTCACATTTTCTAGAAAGGGTATGAAATATTGATGCATTTTATCAGGCTATTTTTTTAATAAAAAAAGTTTAGTTATCATTATTATAAAATAATGATTTTTTAAAAATTAATACGTCTATTATTCTTGAGCAGTGAGCTTATTCATTTTCTGACTTTCTTTCCATTATTCATCAAGCTCAAGAAAATTCTGTGGTTACAAATTTTACTCGACTATTACTATAAATTTTTAAAATCTTTTACCGTGCATTTAACGTTTTTTTCTTCAATTTTTACTAAAATGTTTTACTTCTTAGGATCAGATAATGTATTTTACGCGATGGAAAAACTTTTTGTCATTAAAAATTTTTAATATAACGATAAAAATCAGTTGGAGTAAATAAAGTGTGAGTAATTTATAATCTATATTATTTTAGTCATCGGTCATTCAATATTTTTCTCATTTTCCGAATAATTCGGGAATTTCATTGAGGAAATAATTTATTTTGCAATAAATTTTCAATTGATTTCTTTATTGAATTATTATAATGATATAAAAATAATCAAGTTTAATAACTTAATTTTATTTCATATCAATTTATCCGATCTTGTAAAACTTTATGGAATAACAATTAAGAACAAATATAATTAATTAATAGTCAGGTTTTACATATCGTGTGTTTAAAGTTAAAAGGGCGTGTATAAAAAAATTATTTTTCGATTTTAAATAGAAATATCTTTAAAACTACTAGAAATAATAATTTTTTTCAAGAGACCTTTTTTGTAGAGAATTTTATTATCTACAAAAATGGTCTTCAACAAAAATTATCTAACTCACCTCCTTATCCAAAATATTCGCAAGTAAAATTTTTTTCATTTTTCACCGTAAATCTTTTTTATTTTCAACATGTGATATAATAAATATTAAAATTTATAATTTATGATTTTTGTGACAATGAGGATAAAAAAAATGACTAAAGATTGAAAAATTAATTTTTCATTTACCAAAAATAAAAAAAAAAAAATGGATTAGTGGAGTATTTTTTAATTTATATTTTTACATGTGAAAAAATCTCAGGAAACCATTATCTGGATTAATATTAAATATACTTAAAAATATTCTCGGAAAAACTGAAATATTTACAAAGTCTTCCTAAAAGACTTATTCAATTAAAAAAAAATGAAAAACAAATTAATGTTAAATATTAAATTGATAATATATTTAATTAAAAAACACGAATGTGTGCTAATAAACCAGATAAAATATTTGATGTTAATCCAGTTATATGATAAAACATACATAATATAATGACAGAAGATTTCCAAGTATTAACCGATAAGTGAAACGAATTTAACGATAAATTTACAGGACAGGCATTAAATAATAAATCAAAATAAATACGCAAACACGTTGGGCGATATTTATCACAGCGGATCGTCGCGTGTCGCAGTCGGAATATGCGCGACTTTTCGCCCCCAACAGCTCAACTCCATGGCCCAATAAAATCCGTGCGTCTGACTAAAGCGCGGTATTACTACTAGCGCGCGCGCCAATAGTAGTAGCAGTCAATGGGTATAAGTTTTGCCGCTGCGACTGGCGCGCTCCGTATAAATAGATGCCAGAGATGCATATGTGGCGTGTGAGTGAGAGGGAGAACGACAGATAATGTATAGCACGCGATAAATAATATTTATGGCACCGGGGTGGCATATGCAGCCGAATACTGAACACTCCCGAGTCATGGTTTTCGTTTAATTCGGCTTTATTCCGTCTAACCAATCGTAATTTTTGCTTTAACGACTTTTGTATTAATGCAGTCGTCGAAAAAGCCTTTTACCCCATTCACTAAAAATTATTATTTCAATTTTAGATTTTTTTGAATTAAAAATACTACCTTATATAACAATGTCAGAGATTTTTGTGGGTATTATCCTTTAAATCCTTTGGCACTATTTACAAGATTTAGCAGTAAAATAAATAATTTAAACATTGAAAAAAATAAGTATTAATTTTTTTGTTTTTTTTTTTATCGATTTTGGGAAATTGATTGTTGATGGAATCAATAGGGAAAAATAATCTTATGACTAAAAAAATATTTTTGTAGTAACAAAAGGTTGACAATAGATTTTTTTTTTGATCTATTTAGATTATCAAAAAAAATTTACAACAATAATTAAAAAATTTAGAATTGTGAATTTTTTCGTAATTTAGAATAATTTTGCAAGTTACTATAGAAATATCATATACTCCGCGTGGTTTAAAAAAAGAAAAAAATGCTTTAAATTTGAAAAAAATTTTTTATTCTTGAATGACATGGTCAAAAATGATTTTTTACATTTCAATTTTGCTTGCTTTTAATTTTTAAGTGTAGGAAAATAGTCGAAAAAAATTTTATTTGTTGGATTGAATTTATTTTTTTTTTAATTTTCCAAATTTTTCGGCATAAAATAAAAAAAAAATCATAATTAAAATTGCTATATCGTCTGTCTAAAGACAAAAGGCTGGATATATAAAATTATCTTGCTGTTTAAATCAAAATATCTTTCAAACTATTGAAAATAGAAATTTTTCTCAAGAAACCTTTTTTGTAGAGAATTTTATTAGCTATAAAAAAGGTTCTTTGATAAAATTCATTAAATTTGTATCTTTATTGAGATATCGATGTGTACAATATACTCAATTTTTCAGTGACACGCTTTCTCAGTTTTGACACGTGATATGTTGTGTAAAAAAATAAATATTATTATTATTTTTTTAATTCTCATCACTGACATTTGATTTTAAATGGTGTTAGAGAAGTAGAATTTTTTTTATCCCGCGATAACGAGCAACAAATTGGAGGGTGAAACACATGACGTGTGCGAAAATGTGGAATTGAAGTGGCGTTCAATCGCTGCCAGTTGAGTTCCCCTCCGCTTAATTACGCTGTTCGTCGCGTGATAGGTTTTGGTGCTCTAACGATTATTGCTGATAGGAAAATCCTTCTCAGAGTATAAATGCATTTTTTATTTAAATTGCAAGATGTTAATAAAACATTTAATATTCTCGAATTTTTCACTCTCGAAAAACTCTGATGGAGTCATCACAATTTGCCCTATTTTTTTTTATAGAGGCAGATAACTTGCATACTCGAGGCTGTATTTTAATTTTTATTATTCTTATGTATATATATTTACTCTGTATGTATATTCAACCCGCAGGTTTATTTATAGTGAATGAATAGAGTAATTAAGAGTTTGGCGAAGAACCAAGGTGGAGCTCTCTCATGGCCTACCAGAACTAATTTCTTAAGATTACAACGATAAAATATTCAAAAGTTTCAAACTAATTTTTTTAATGGTACCTAAATTTTTAACACTACCTATAGAGTATAGAGAAGACTGGACTCAATCGAAAGACTGAAATCATTAGAATTTATTGTGTTGAAAGTATGAATCATTAAGCCATCAGTTTTGGTACAATAGTTTTCAACACTGTATCCTCCTATGAAAATTTATAAAAATTAAAATACAATGATCGGTTACATTTTTATCGATAAAAAACTTTTGACTTGTTCAATAGTTTTCAACACTGTATCCTCCTATGAAAATTTATAAAAATTAAAATACAATGATCGGTTACATTTTTATCGATAAAAAACTTTTGACTTGTTCTCTGTTCAAATTGACACCTAGCAGGTTGCAGTTGAAATACCCTTTGATTATATACATTTATAATTATGTGAAAATCATCAAATAAACTTCATTTATGAATGACATCTATTTTATATTATATGTTCACAGAATTTGACAAAAAAATGATATTTTTTTATTTTCACAACAATACGGAGATTTTTCATTTTTTAAATAATTTTCAGAGCATATTAGATGAATTTTTTTTGAATTTGAAAATTTTTAGACTATTTTAATGACATTTTTAAACGCTATTACAATTGACACCACAAGCATTATCGACCGATTTTTATGCTTTTAGGGATAATGTTTATTTATTTAACTCTTTTTTGCAGTTATTTCTTAAAGCTCATAAACTATTATTTAACTTAGTATATCGTCCAAATTCATACGTAATAAATAATAAGTGTAAAATCAGAAAAAGAAAACATTAATGCCTGTAACTTTTGACACACCGTAAAATATACATTATATACATTTATAATTATGTGAAAATCATCAAATAAACTTCATTTATGAATGACATCTATTTTATATTATATGTTCACAGAATTTGACAAAAAAAAAAGATAAAAAAGCAGCTGGTAGTTTCACAGTGTAAGGACACTCGGGACTGTCTCTGTTGAAGTGGGTGAACGTATACTTGAATTTGCCACTCGACGTCGACGGTAAGTGATATAATTTTTTCTCCTCTGAAAAAAATGTGCGACAAAAAAAAATTAATCAGACTTTCTATGAAATTTAAGTAATTTTTACTCGTTATCTTGCTTGAAATTGCTCGTCAAAAAATAAGCTCCTCATTTTCGTTCGTATATTAGACGACAGCAGAGCGAAAATTTTTTAATTGGACTGCAGAAAATTTTCAAATATATATACAGTTTGAGTTTTACCGCATTTGATATGACTGGTGGAAAAAAAGAATGAGACAGAGGAAAATAGTTCGTGGCTTGAATTGCCATAAGGCGAGGCCACTGTGAGGAGAGAGAGAGAGACGTGGGCAGATCGATTAAAAGACAGGCAGGAGATGGGGGCGAAATTTCAAGAAGTTTTCCCGAGGACATGCACACGGAAAAGGTGACTTTACCTAGCGGCAGAGGGGAAAATGGCTGATGGAGATAAGGCACTGTTGGATGAGGTCGCGGAAGGGGCAGTGGCGGGTGTCAGGCTCTGAGGCAGAACACGTCCGGCATAATCACATTAGCGTTAGTTACAGGCCAACCCTCGGACGTGAACGGGGTCCGGGTGCGGGCCATACCGCCTCCGGTGACACGATGCTCGCTTGGCTCCTTTTACCCTTTATTACATCTCATCACAGCCTCTAAACATTTTTTTTTTCACCTCTACATTTAGCTGGGAAAATTTTTTTTCATTTAAAAAATTTTGAATTTTTGTTTTCTTAAGAGGACATAAAAATTTTTTTTTTTTTTTTTTTTTATCCATAGAGTTGTTTTTTCATTAGTTATCGCATTAGTTTCTTTTTTTTAGTTTAGTTTTTAAAGGATTTTTTTTGTTTATGTAAAATTTTTGAATTTGAAAATTCGAGGATCGACAATAAATACTCGAAATATAATTTTAATTTGAAAAAAAATTTTTTTTTCTTGAATAAGATGACACGAATGAAAAATAAAAGATATAAAAAATTTCTAAAATGATTTTAAACGTAATTTTACAAATTTAGAAATTTTTTTCCGTCATGAGAACGTAAAAAATGTTTTTTTCAGTTCATTTTTGGGAAGATTTTTTTTTTTATGTGTGTAAATTTTTTTAATTTAAAAATTTGAGGGTTGACACTGAATATTTAAAAATAAAAAAAAAAATTTTTTTTCAGTTTTTTTTTTTCAAAATAGACGTGAATTACAATTTTTACTTTATATTACTGTATATTTTAAAAATTAGTTTTATAGTGGGTAAAGAAATTTTGGTGATGTTGGAAATATTTTAAAGAATTTTTATCAAAAGTGAATTTTTCCTCTCTTCAACCAAATGTCAGGGACAATTTAAAACTCAAATTTACTATTCAGTTCAGGTCTCTTGGTGCTCTTATCTCTCATTTATTCTCACTCTGTACTGACATTTACACGTTTATTCGCGCACTGACATCACACAAGCTCGGATTCGCCTCGATTGTCTCTGTTTCAATGGTTCTCGTTATTCATTATCAATAGAAATATTTTTTTAAAACGTAAAATTATATGAAAGCTAACTTTTTTTCCTCCTCAGCTCCAAAAAAAAGTAAATAAATAATGCTTCATCTGCAGAGTGTTCATCTTTATTAAATACCTCTTGGTGAACGTTGCATAAACGATTTTTTAAAATTATATTTTATGACACTAAACGTTTTAACGACGAACAATAGAGAAAAAAAAAAAACCCTTGCATGAGTTTTTATAAAAAGCGATTTTATTCACCGTTTAAAAATATACTAAAACTCTATTTAAAAAAAATATAGTCTTGGATTATCGCAGTATATACACCATGCGAGAAATATTTTGTTAACGATCGAAAAAACATGAGCAATGAAAATTCTACGGTGAAATATGTGTCATAAAATGTTAGTAGAAATTAGTATACCCACAGACTTTTATGATTCGGTAACGATAAACGTTCTTTAGCATGCCTGCAAATATGTGTGTCAATAGCGTGCTATTGTCGCAACATATATCGCACATAATAGTTTGCATTGTATTATTTTCGGCTATAACCTCGTGTGTATATGGTCTGTCTGACAATAAGAATTGTGTAAAAAAAAATGCGATGTGACGAGGAAATAAAGGCCAAGTTGACAATAGTTGAATGTGACGTAAAAGCGCTTTTAACTGGCGCCACGGATATGCATATTTTCCTGATGGTATTCCTGAAAATACGCATGCATCAAAATATGTAGGCATATATTGCATGTGTGAGCCATGTTTATGTGTGGCTTTTGGATCATCTGGCTTGTGAAATTTGCCTTAATATTTTCCGCTGATCAATTTTATTACTCGATGTTTCATGATTATATATGTATATATACATTTGTGAAATGATTTTCCTGAATTTATTGCCAGATTTAATGACGAATTCTCTATTATTCATATTTCTGTGTTTGCTAATTGAGTTATGACATTGATGTTCAATTTCATTTTGCACGGTTATATATATATATATATGTGAAATACAATGTATGTCATGAGAGAATATTTTTAATGGATTTTCGAACACTAGTGAAATATTTGATATATGTCAATAAATTTGATAAATATATAGATATATAGAAATTATTTTGGTGAATTAAGTATTTCATATTGAAGTTATTAAATTAAAGGAATAAAATCACGTAAAACTGATAAAACGTATCGTCAAAAAATTCAGATCTTTCTATTTGCTGATATCTTGGTAAGGATGCAAGCTAGACAGATTATGTTAAAGACCTAATTTGTAGGTAATAAAATTCTCTACAAAAAAGGTTTTTTAAGAAAATTTGTTATCTTCAATAGTTTTGAAGATATGATATGATTTAGAACAGTAAGAGAATTTTTCGTTTACTTCCACTTGTCTTTCGAGATTTAGAATATTTTTTATTATAACTTTTTTTATTAAAAAAAAATAATTAAAATGAAAATTCGAACCAAAATTGAAAAAAGATTTTTATTATTAAGAATTTTGATATTTTTACATATTTGTAGTATTTTCTGTGTATTTTGATAGAAATTTTTTTTTTTTTTGATTTTGAAAAATGAATCATCGAATGTATCCAATAAAAAATTATTGATTAATCCAAAATAATCAAGTTCTTTCATTAAAAAAATTTTCTTCTCTTTAAAAACCATATTTAAGACTGTGACGGAATTTTCAAAGTAAAAATATTTATCGCAAATTAGAAAGTGCTAAAGTCGCATGTTAATCCGAATGGGTATTTTAATAATTACCGTATATCTAATTGACTTTCCCCTCGACATTAATCCATGTGTGCATGTATGCAAGCTATCTACCGTATGTTCAGATATATATAAAGCCCTTGCACGATAACTCGCGTGAGAAGATCAACACACCAAACAACAAACCACAGCAAATTTCTTGACATTGCCGCGCGAATATCTGCCCGCTACAAGTTCTAAGGTTAGTTTGCGAAATATATAGCGGCGGAAACGAGGTTGTCCCCATGCGCATGGGTAGATTCCGGCGTGCTGCAGTAGTAAAAGCATCAAGAAGGGTTGAGAGAATTAAGAGAATGGGATAAAACAACAAAACCTTTTGTTATTTACTTTTTAAAACCTCATTTGTCACGTTGCTCTTTAAGAATTCTTTTCTTAAACACATGTATATAAATTGCGGTAGCGCAAAAAACCGTCTATTCTTCTATTTTCGGTCTCGTGCTGAAAAAATCATAGTTTATCATGTTTTAAGAGCCCTCTAAAAAACTAGTCTTATACAAGTATTTCTAAAAGTCACTCGATAATTTTTAAATTTGTAAAATTGGTTAAAATGAGTTTGTAAAAATTTTTTTTTTATTTTCACTATAATAAATTTTTTAAACATGTAATTGCATATTTAAGTTCTCAATTATATTGATTTTGTTTTTTTCGAACGAACCCTTCATAATAATATTAAAACTTAATTTTGTTGTGATGCAAAATATCTCAGAAAATAAAGGAAAAATGAATAAATGCCACATTTTGATGTGGATATCTTCATTAAATCTTCAATGATGTCGATTCTTTGGTTTTAGATGATTTAGTAACGATTTATAACGTAAACAGTATTTTTTTTTCGAGACGCCTGTGGAGATTTGCTGCCACCGGTTTATTTATGAATTTTTTTAAGTACATACCTATAAAAATTTGGGAAAATGTAGTTCAATAGTGGTATTATTACATGAAAATCAATTGAAAAAATCTAGCATTTCTCGCATGTTTTAAAAAAAAATTCTAAAAAAAAATTCTAAAAACTAAATGTAATTTTTTTTATTGAAAAAACTATATACCCCCCTCGAACGCGATGGCGTGTAAAGATAATTCTTTCTTGTTCAATGGACTCTTCGGCACCTCACTTGCATTTTCATCGCACACGAATGAAGGGCATCGTCGGCGGTAAAATGGTAAAACTACCTTGACATTTAAACCGCGCATTCAATTGAAGTTGGAGCATGGCCAAATGTACTGCAATAACCGTGTGAAAATGTATACCAAGTCCATAGCCATTTTCTCTGCATGAATCGACGACTTGCAAACTTGATGTTTTTTAGTTTCACTCGTCGCAAAAGCATTGTTTTCATTTTGTTTAAATGTATACTTTATTTGCTAGAGTTTTTTTCTGTTTTTACTGATAAATGTCGGTGTCGTGAAGGTGAGGTATTAGGCGAAATAAGCCAAGCTGTTTTATGCAGATAAGTAATGTCGATTGAAGTGCGACAGCTTGAGATAAATGTTTGTCCGTTACGGAATCGACGTTTTAGTGTATTTATTGCAGCGTACGATCGTCATCCATCTTTGGCTAGAACATTCTTTCCTCTTTTGCTGTAGAGATCAGTGAGGCAGTAAGTGCACTTTTTTTGACGGCATAAAAACACAACAAAGCTCATTTATTATTTGAGGCTTTTCTTTTTATCCCGTCTAAATTAAAAATTTACTTGCACTAATTAATCTATTTCATTTCCACTATAGCTTCGTGTAAAATTATTTATCAATATATATAAATTGTTTAAATATCTATCGCAGATTTTTTTTTCTTGTGTCCATGCGCAGGATTTTTAGACTTTTGAGATATTTCTGATATATCGCGAATTAGTTGTGTTCCGCGAATTTTTCTCGTACATTTTAAAAGGATGAAAATATTTCTAAAAACCCCTTCGAGCTGTCCCACAAATTTTTTTCGGAAATTTTTAAATGACGAAAAGATTAGTTTTAGAAATGGTGGCCAGTTAAAATTTTTAAAATCACTAAAAACGTTATTGCGATGACTTATTTCCTAAATATCTTAGGAATAAAAAGAAATAGGTCATTTCTAAAGAGAGCATATTAAAGCTTATGAAATGGTCTTTAAGATGACCTACTCAACTTTTACTTTCATGCAATTTTAATTGTTTTTAATGTAGATTAAAACTATAGAAATGAAATTTACCATCCAACTCGGGTTTTTGTACAAATGTGTGTACTTATATTTTTTTAAAGGAACAAATGATATATTTGAATATATAGAATTCAAAAAATTGTATTAAATCGAGTCAGCATTATTTTTACAATCTTGCCATCACAATTCGTGAAATTAAACTCAATTTTTTTTTCTCCTTACCATATACGCTCAAGGCGATTTTTCTAAACAATTGCGAATATACTTTTAAGCAGTAGAAATTGCGTCTATATAGTCGATAAAATAATGTGCAGATTCGTGCTCGCTTTTCGAGAATATTGCAGCGATGGAGGCGAAAAATAAGAATAGAAAGAGGAAAATGGTGGGCGCACTGTGTTAGTTGACGATAGAGCAGTGTATACCAGACGGTAAAAGACAGGCATGTGAAAACCACCAGGACATATTCAACATTATACTGCAGGGACGACTCTTTTCTTCTTTATCCTTTGTCCTCTTTCGTATATATACTCCACCTTTTTTTTCTTGCTGAAACTCTCTTTTTTTCTGCTGAGTGTGCTGCAAATTCTGATTGGACGTGGTATCTCGCGGAGGATTTTCGCGGAGGATTGGTAAAATTGTCGCCATAGGGCGATTGCGTGAAATTTAATTTATAGCTTCTCTTATTCTCTTTTAAGCCGCCTTGAGGGTATTGTCAAGTGTGTGCGAATCCAAAAAAATGTTATACGATGAATATGCGTGATGACATTAATTTTGGTGTAAAAGGTTACGCATAAAAAAAATTCTCTACATTTTTTTATTTCTAGTTTTTTTTTTTTTTTTCATCTCTTTGAGCTTTTTTTAATGCCTATACAGACTAAAATCGCGCTTCACGAAGATGTATATGTAGAGAAATAGTTGTAGAACTAATTTTTTTTTAACTGTCCTTTAGGTGAACTCTTTAAACGTTTTGTTGCGTTGAAGATAAAGAATTTCCCTGGTGTATATAAAGTAAAAGATTCTGCAAAGAGCAGTCTACTTGTTCTTAGAGAGCTCATGCACCTTTGCGCTACTTTTTAACTTCTCTCGTCCAAATCACAATGATAGCTTCGTTGGGGAAATACTACTCTTGCTGTTTTTTTTTAGTTAAATTATTTATACTCTTGGAGTATAAATGTCTCGAGGTTGAGATTTATTGCAGGTATTTCTCACTGTCTTTTCAATTACGTGGATTCTCGCTAACTCTTTCTATGTATTCACAGATGTATATACATGCATGTATATGACATAGCATTAGAGAATAGTCTTTTGTAGTTTTTGTGCATTTTCCTTGTGTGCAAGAATAAAAGAAAAATTTGAGCTCATGACATAATTAGATGAATTTGCTGAAAAATTTCTTTTTTTTTGTGGAAAAATTTTCACAATAAGTGTGTATTTTCTATGGAAATAGTCATGAAATGTGTTTTGTTTAGCTACAATATTTTTCTTATAGTTAGTTTAGAGTTTTTATAAATTTTCATTTTTTTCGAAAACTTTTTAAACTTTGTTTTTTTCTACTGAGGTAACAAAAGGTAGTAAAATTGATTCTAGAGAAAACTAAAAATTATTATCTATTTTGTTTGTCAAGAATTGAAAAAATTTTTAAAATTTCATGAAGAAAATATTTTTAATAATTTAAAAAAATGTATACTTAATTAAAATTTTAGAGTGAATTGAAAAAATTTTATAAAATTAGAATTAAAAAATTTTATCATCGAAATTTCTAGAATTTTAAAATCAACATTACCAAGTCAAAATTTATGAAAATTAATCTAAATATAGCAATTCGAGAGTGTTGATTAGTAAATAACATTAGAAATACCGAGAAAAAAATCTACAACCTCCTGGTGTCATTTCAACGACCATTGCTCAACCTCTAAACTCCAAATTCGTGGTAAATAGTTATAAAATATAGTGTTAAATGCTTTACTTCAAGATAATATTTTTTTTTTTTCCAGTTAGTTTGAAATCCCAAAACTCCCAAAAAAATCAGCAATGTTCTGGCGGCGAGTTAAAGACCATTGCACAATTCCACACCTGAAATTTATGAGAAATCATCAAATATAGTGATATCTAAACGTTTTATCCCGCAATGATATTTTTTATACAGCGATTTTAAAGTTCCAAAAACACTAAAAAATCAACAACCTTTAGCATCGTTTCAAGACATATTCGAAAACTATATTTATATTTCTATTATATAAAATATTTCAATCAAAAATACACATTAGCAATTTTTTTGTATCGTCTTTTCGCGTGGGTGATGAAAAAAATTCAAAAATAGTTATATAACGGCTTATATTTAAATTGTATTATTATTCAATCGCATCATTTTTTCCGAGCGTGGAGTATTTATTGTTTCTTGGTATATACACGTGTATATAAATATTTTTCAAATATTGCATATTTTCAAACACACGGTACAAAATTTATATTTTAGCGCACATGTATTTAACATGCATATATGTGCTCTATATGTATACATACGACTGGGTTCAAATCTCACGGGAATATGTGCGATATTCACGTGTCGTCATGGAGGTATTCCCGCAGAGATTTTCGCAATAAAAGAAAAAATGTCGCGCCGAAAATGGGGAGTCGCATTTTTTCATGGGTAAAATCTCGGGATAGCCGTTTGTAATCTTAAAGTATACGGTGGTTTTATGTGTGTGTATATATGTAACTTTTGAATTTCATCTAAAAATTGCAGATTATATATCCGTCATGCTATATTTATTTCACGGCTTTAAATTCATGATGTCATTTCGTGTGGATATGAGTATAGCACGGTCTGTGATGTGGCAGTCATTTTGATGCCGTTTTTTTATTTTATGAGGGATCGCCAGTTATACTGGCTTTTGCACGCCCATTGCCTCGCCAAAAACTCAGCGTGAGCCACTTGGAATTTAATGGGATTCTTTGGTGAACGGCTGCAGACTCACTGCGTCATGGTTTTCCCCTGTTTTATTTCCTCATTCGTCTACTGTGTCAATAGACCTTTCTAGAATGTGGCAAATGAAGTGACAAAGATGACTTTATAGATGAATAACTTTAAGAAATATAAGTATATATATTATATTTTGTGTTTGACTATTTTTTTTTTTATATTATGGATGAGGGGTTGAATTTGAAAAAATTTGATTATTTCCAATTCTATCGCATCTGGTGACAATATCTCTTTTTTCTTCAATTTATTTTTTTTTTTTTTCAAGAACCCAATAATTTTTTTCCATGAGATTTTTATTGAATTCATTCAATTTTTACGACAGATAGATTTTTTTATTTTTTTTTTTTTCTAGTTAGAAATTTGATATTTTTTTTTAAATGACGTTGAGTAAAATATTTTCTACTTCGTTTATTATTTTTTTAATATTAAATCTGTGAGTTATTCCTTTTTTTTTTTTTTTAGTTTCGAAGAATTTTTTTTTTACGATGAACAAATTTTTTTCATTTCTTTTTCCATTCTGTATATCGAGTGTTTGAACAGAAATAGAGAGTTTAATAAAGCATTTTTTTTTTATTATCAAAATTGTTTGTTGATTCCTTCATTTTTTTGAAATAAATAGAAAATGAAATATTTTTATTGAATGTTTGATCTTTTACAGAGAAAAAAATTTCTCGCTCCATTTTTTATGGTTCACGTTGGAAATTGAATTTAATAAAAAAAAAAAAACAGAATTTATTAAAGTACAAGTTGTAATAAAATTGAGAAGAAAAAAGAAATTTCGAGTTGGAAGATGCGAATTATTTAGAAAAATGTCGCCAATAAAATCGTTTCAATTTTCTACGAAAATCTGAAGTTTATATTCGTCGTATGTGAAACCTCTTTTACCCGTCCAGCGTGTGATTTGATCTTGCAGAATGTACAAAGCTGGTGAAATGGAGCGGATACACATTTATATATATCTATGTATGGATGAGCGGATAAAGGAGAAAATTTTTTTTCTTTAGGCATCTTAAGGATCATTGACTGTGCCATTGGTGATCAGCAGTATTATTATATGACTATTTTTTTACTTTTACTCAAAGCAAGAGTATATGATATTGATACACAGAGTTTTTTCGATTTCTTCTGGAGAACCTCATTAAAAGTTTTTGCAATTTTTTTCCCTTACTCATGTTGTATATTGGCAATCGATTTATTTGCACGAAGCATTACATCTATAAGCGGTAGCGGGTTAAAAAATTGAAATTTCACCAATATTTGATGAAAAATAAGATTTTTTTGACGCTGAAAATTAATAAAAAGTTATGCTACCATAATATCGATATAAATTATGGTAAATATCTCTGCCATTGATTTTTTAAATAATTTTTAGTCAATTTAAAATTTTCATGGCTTATTTTAATTAGGATGGAATTCTGCGTAATTTGTTGGACAAATATTTTGGAAATTCATCCATTTAGACGGTGAAAATTTGGGCTTTTTGCATATAGCGTCAATGACGCGTGACTTAAAAAATCCTTTTTTAAGTAAAATAAACCATAATTTATTAGTTTTAATGCTTGCATAACAGTAAAATCACTTTAAATTCACTTTACAGCAAAAAAACAATTTTTTTTTATTATGTTACCTTTTTCAATTTTTCAATTTTCAATTTTTCTGCCCGACACCTTTTAGTTTCGTAATACATTCTTATCTTTGTACATTAGGGTGACACAAAAAAACCGACTATTTTTGTTATTCGGATCGCATATCAAAAAAATCATCACATTTTGACTGTTTTTGCACATTTCAAAATTCGTGAGCGACCCCTAAAAATGCTTGTATCAGACTAATTTTATTAAAAATCCCTTAAAACATGACATTCTATGTTTTTTCTTAATAAAAGATCCGAAAAACTACAATAGTAAGTTTTTTTCAGCCACCCTACTGTATATACATATATTTGAAATTAAATAAAAAAATTATGTGGAAGGGTATGAAAAATGTAGAAATAACTATATATGACTGAATGTATTTATTTTATTAACATTTTTCTGAGACAACATTAAATTTTTTTACAACATGAATATTTTAGTATTTTTATAAATTAATAACTTGCAAATTTCTTGTTTTTTTTTTTTTTTTTTCCTTAAAAAACTTACAGACATAAAATTCAAAAAATTGAAAAAATATTGAAATTACTATATATATGTACAATATTCTCTTGAGGAAATTGAATTTTTTATACGATTCATTGAGTTGAAGTAAATTCCTCTTGAATTTCTCAATTTATATTTAGATTTCTACCGGAATGAAATAAAAAATTAATTTATGTAAATGCTTCCGTTAAAATATATTAAATTTAAAATTTCTGACATGTTAAATATTATTTTTGTTCACATATGTAATGAATTAAGCAGAAAAAAAAAATGTAATTCTCAGTATATATAAAATTTTCTATCAGAAAATTCAATTGTGAATATTATAATTCCATGGTTTAAAGCATATTTCTGAATTTATATACGTGCTGTCAGGAGGCAGGGTGCTTGTGATGGTTGCACGGCAAAATATTGCGACTATCGATTGCAGGGGGATATATAGTAGCAGCAGCTACTGTATGTGAAATGTGATATGCCGGAGAATGCACGTTGGCATATCAAGTTATAAGCCACCTTCAAATTATTCCATTTTTACGTTATGCTAGAAAGTAATCGATTATTCGCAAGCTTAACTGAATTATCTATAAGTGTAATATTTGGAAATACTATTTTTCAAATTAAAAAAAAAAGTATATCAATAATTTTCATTAAACTTAATCTATTACAACATAATTAAAAATATTAAAAACTTTATGACAAATATATATATATCTACTTTAATCCTACAATACATGGAAGAATACTTTTTTATATATCAATTTTTCTGCGATTAACGATTTCAATATAGTAGGGGGATGTAGAGTAAAATGAGGTAGTTGAAAAAACAAGTTAAAATTTACTTCGTCAATTGCGTCAACTAGAATTGAATGATTATTTATAAGCAATTGTATATCAAGAGACTCGGTAGCGTCTCGCGCCAATTTCAGACGCAACGACATTCATGTATACAAATGAATGGCACGAGACAACCGAGTATCTTTACAGAAAAAATTAGGATTTTAGAATGTTTCAAATTTCAAGTTGAAATATCTCGGAAAATAATTTTTTTATTCTAATTTTTCCTTAGAAACCTGTATAAAGTCGATGATGCCCGTTCGATTGGGCCTAGAATTATTGAATTCGTTGCAGTAATAAGGGAAATAAATCGTTAGCAACGAATGTTTCCCCGATTTTTGGTACAAATCAAAATTTTATCCCCAGGCAAAATGTGACATTTTGCTGATTGGTTGCTGAATTCTAGGGAATGATTTGATTGGTTGCTTGAAATTTTCTCGCGCTGTGATTAGTTGATTGCAAAAAAAAACAGCTGCAGTAAATTTAGACATTTTTTCTCGCATTGTGATTGGTTGATCAGATAATACAGTAAAAGTGAAATGCAATACGTGTAAATGTACTACATGGTATTGTGTGTATTTCGGACTAGAATTTTAGGTTGCAGATAGTTCTAAAAGGAATGACATTGTGTTATAGATCCTGGGGGATGGAATAAAATGATGGCTGCTGAGGATGAGGTTTCGGTCGTTTTTTACAAAGAATCTATCCAGAGATTTTTCATTTTTTTTTTTCTACTAAGCGAAGCTGTATTTTTTTGGGATAAATATTTCCTGAATTTTCATCCTTTTTAATCAGCTTTTATTCTATTTTTCCACTTTTAATTAAAAAAAAAATCATTATCTTTACTACCGCATTTTTCTCTATTTTCCCCGGCATTATTTACTATTCTGAATATATTTGAGCAACTATTCCAATTTTTTTCATCAATTTGCACTGATTGGTTGAATATTTTTAATCAATGAATTTTTCATGAAAAAAATATTTAATATTATTTAAAGCTTGTGTTACCAGTAACTTGAAAGAAAAAAAAAAATAATAATTATACAGTCGTGAGTAAGATAAATCAGAAAAAATTGACGACAAAGATCATAATGAAAAACATGGAGTAATTTTCGCTGAATGATAGATGACAAAAAAGAGAGATTTTCAATGATGAATATGATATTGATTGCCCCAGAGGCTATAGGTTCCATCTCCCTTATTCAAACTCATCTTCTCGACAATCTCTTTGCTTGGCGTTTTGAGGTCATATGCCAAACCCAGCCATGACATAACCTCGATGAAGGCGGTAGTAGGATTGAGCCCATAAGCGCCCAACTCGGCTGCTTTGTAGTCCCAGGGAAATGAGTGATGGTAATTGTGCCAACCCTCACCAAGAGTGAAAAATGCCACTGTTGGGTTCTCCGTTGGTTTCACCTGCCTGTGAATATTTCAACGTCTCAAAATGTGAAATTCTTGGGTCGAAACTTTATAGAATATTCAAAGTGTTATGCCATCAGGGGCTCTTATATTGATGAGATGCCGTACTCCTCACAAAGTTTCAGTTTCAGTGTGTAATACCGTCATCAGAGACTTTGCAAGTCCATCAGTCGATAGTTTACTTTAGTGTTTAGGATTCCAAGTTGTCAAAATACGCTAATCGTAAAATTTTACATACGTACCTGTTATATGGACGATTTCCCCACATGTGGGCGAAGCTGTTGACGAGAAAGGTTGCATTTAAAAGCCATGTGTAGCGAATTATCACCGCGAAGCTACTGATCCACCAGTCCTCGTTCCAACAGTAGACTGGGATTAAAATTGGTAGTACGAAACACAGAAACAGCATGATTGGAGTGTAATATCTGAAAAATACAAATTATATATTTCACTATTGAATGAAATTTCATATGTTGCAATAGATTAAGGTGAGATAATGATTAAAATGAATTTTTTTCAAGTGAAAAAATGTTGGATACCAAAATTTCAGACGTTTAGCATCGAATTTTATGAGAAATTATCCGCTATAAATTCAAATCAGTCGTTTTTGACTTATTTGCTGATTGAATCGGCCTTTTAGAATATTGCTGAAAAATCAGCGTTCAGTTTTTTTTATATTTTTCAATATGTATCATTGAGATAATTTAAAAAGTGCACATTCAACGCATTTAATAGTATATTTGTGTAAAATATGATATTTAATCCTTAAAAACTTTTTTTTTTAATTAGAAAAAAGTTGTAGACTGAAAATATAAAATTAGATTGTTTTATATTTTCTGTACACTTTTTTAGTTAAGCAACAGAGTGTGTTTTTTGATGGAGACTCAATTCCGGCCGTAATTTTTTTTAAAAACACTTGAAATTGATCATAATCTGTTCAATTATCACCAAAGCTGTTTGATATATTTAAAACTAGCATAAAACTCGATGTGTTTTCTGAATTCTAACTAAAAACTACCGCGATACAGTAAGTACCTGTATGTGATTGCGTTTTTCCTACATTCAGTTTGATTTATCATATTTTAAAAATAAATTATAAACTTTTTTTAACAATAACAAAAAACGGTGTACTTTATGGTTTCACCATGTATTTTGTTATTAGATCTTCAGAAGTTTTCGAAAATTTATTTAGATCATTATTTTAACATAAAACTAGAAATTTCCAATGTCTTTTCAATATGTTATCATTTTTTGACTGTTTTTTTCTAATCTGTAAATTTCAAGAAATTTTCGTGAGAGAGATTTGAATTTTTTTTTACGTTTTATTGAGTGTGAAAGCAATTATGGCATAAAAATTATTTTTGTAGTTTTTTTTGGATTTTTTTTTTAGCATTTGTGTGCGTTTTTAATGTTTTTATATTTTTAAGAAATCCGTGTGTTTTTTATTTGAATAATTTTAGAGATTAATTGATGAATTTTTGAGTAATCGGTTTAGTTGAGTTTGAAGAAAAATGTGTTGAAAAATTTACTTGTCAAAAAATTGGATGACTGGATCAGCCTCGATGTCACTCATGTCCACCTTGCTTCCGTACTGCTTGACAGCAGGATGTCGGCGCATCATGAGCCATCCAACGTGAGAGAAAAAAAATCCACGGTTGGAGTCGTGAGGATCTGCAGTAGTCTCCGTAAATCTGTGATGAGTCCTGTGATCCCGAATCCATTTAGATAGGCATGTCTGAAAATAAATCTCTACTTGAAACAAGTACGGAAAAAATATATCCTCGCTATATATAGATGTTGGCTGCAATTTTTATCGCATCAATCACTTTTATATTCTATCTGGTCGAAATTGTCGTTTTTAATTCGGCCGCGTTCTCGCGAATGAAGAAATTTCAAACTTGATCGTTGGATTTAGTTAGAATCCGCGCATTCGATCAAACTTTTTAGCTGATTGCGAGCATTCTTGAAACTTCAAGCTCGTCGCTTTTGCAATTGGCCCAAGTTTCAGTGAAGTAGGAATTTATTGGCATGTGTGCAAAACATCTATATAAGCGTGCATGCCGGATGCTTTTGGGCGCATCAAGCGATAAACTATAAATACACGCAAACTTCCAAGAATATGTTTATCCTAATATTCAGTTAAAATTATTGTTA
This sequence comes from Macrocentrus cingulum, assembly GCA_002156465.1. Taxonomy (NCBI): domain Eukaryota; kingdom Metazoa; phylum Arthropoda; class Insecta; order Hymenoptera; family Braconidae; genus Macrocentrus; species Macrocentrus cingulum. The sequence goes on along the minus strand of MVJL01000553.1, from coordinate 3,803 downwards.
AATTCCTTTACTTGAAAAAAATCCTTATTATAATTTTTCCAAAAGTCAACTCAATATGATTTGTTGACAATTCTTTTACAAAAAATATCACGTGTCAAAAAGTTAAAAACATTTTATTAGTTAATATCTCGATAAGGATGCGAATTTGATAAATTTTGTTAAGAACCTTTTTTGTAGCTAATAAAATTATCTATAAAAAAGATTTCTTGAAAAAAAATTCTATCTTCAATAGTTTTAAAGATATTTAAATATAAAACAGCAATCATTTTGTTTCTAGGCACGTGATAAAGCAATTCCGATGGTTTTTTCGTTTTTTTTTGTCGAAAAATTTTTAAAACAATAAAATATATAAAATATCAACAATTTTTTACAATATACCGTATATTTTAGTACAATTAAAAATAAAACAAGGCAAAATTTTTAAGTAAAAAATAATTTTTGAACGCGAAAAATAAGAAAAAAAAATTTCAAACTGAAACAATTATCGAAATTTGTATATTTTCTTTTTTCAAACTATCCGTAGACTCATCTTTAATTTAATTAAAAAAATATTTAGCAATTTTTTCTGCTCATTCTTTTAAAAAATCGCCATTTTCTCAATGCCATTAAGCATCGCTCTTTGCATGAGTACATTTTGACTATTCAGTGAATTGTACTTGAACTAAAAATCTCTTGAGAGTTGACAAAAGTCCAGCACTAGTCTAAAGTTTCATCGCACGTGCTTCCAAATAAAGTGACGTTGGCGATTCACATGCTATATGCTGAATATTCTGCTCTTATCGACATGAGCTATTCATGCATTCATCAAGCTTTCATTCAGCAGTTTTTCACATTTTCCAAGGTAAAATTTCAGAAAATTCTATTCAAACGAGTGAATAAATTCCGCCGAGTGTTTGTCATCGTGAAATTTGGTCAAGCACGGGCAAAAGTAAACTTTGCTTATCGACACAAGATTCACATTAAGTCAGATAAACTTGCTTCACAACACGTATCGCAGTGTATAGACAATATTGACCGAACAGGATCCCTTTTTGCCTTGGCTTCCGTACACAAATTGTATTGACATCACCTCTCTCTGCAGCGTCCAATTTGAAAGCTCATTCTACTAGATCACAATCGTGAATTCAGTCCGAATATCCCACAGAAACTTTGTACCATTCAAACTTGTGCGTTTTGAGATCTCAAAGTTATTCTATTTTCATCAAAATTGTTGGTCAGTTCATAGAGATCCAGAGAAGCTTCAGCTAAAATGATGAATTCTCGTTTATCAACGCAAACTCAAAATTCATCATGCAATTTTGCACATATTAATGATCATTATCCTTTTCATCATTATCCTACATATGCGGTAGATTGATTTCAATTTTCACCACTGCCCTCTTTATCTATGTGTTCTATTTCGAAGCTCATTATCGGAGAAATCTGTTTAGTTGGATAATTCACGAATGATGGCTCTATTAAATTTTCTAGAATGATCTATACATCATTTATCTTGCATCTGGTATACATAGTCACTTCTAAAAGCTCCTTTGAGTCTTCCGATCAATTTATTTTCATCTTGATGATAGGCAATAGAAATTTCCTATTCATGACCTATATCGTTGGATCTGCGGTGCAGCAGTTGCACGTTTAGTTATTTGACTTTGATGGCTGAGAGTAGAATTATCCAACGATTTTCGTATAGAATATACGTTCGAACGATGATGTCTGTTTAAACGGTTTTATTTAACTTGACCAGTGTGCTTGTTTGTTTGTTTAAATCTTAAATTGAATTTTTGAAGTACTGCTTCCTGTGAACCGATTTACATGAAACTTAAAATACAGCATGTTATAGACGAGTAACTATAATAGAAAATGTATGAAAACTTGAAAATTAGTTCTAAATTATACCTTTGATTGATCAGTAAAATTTTAAAAATATTTGTCGTCTCTGAGTGGAGAAATTCCATTCGTAAAATTTGAATAAAGTACAGAGGCGCTCAGTGTCCGAATTGACGCACTTTTAATTAAAAATAAAAATATTGAAAATTAAAATTTGCTGCATTTTGTTGGTTTTTAAAAATAATCACGTCGCCCAGTTTTTAATTACTGTTTTTATGAATTTTGTATACTCGTTTTTTGATGCTTATTTTGTGAAAACTACTGTTATGTATGGATTTGGGCCTGTGACGTTTAATAATGTTTTGTTTTTTAATTGACATATTCAGCCTCTAAGTGATTTGCATCAGGAATTTCGTGGAAGATTTTATCAAGAGCATCCGTGCATTTCCATTATATGTTGCGCCATGGTTGTCTTTAGTATAAGCGAAATAATTAGGCTATTTGAGATTGAGCTTGTTGTCGAGGTTTAGCACAACAAGCTCCTATTGGCCATCAGTATCTAATCTCCAATGAAATGCCCGGCTAAACATTGATTGATGTATGCTTCTAATTGGAGGCACTTTGTTTGCTGCAAGCTGGACCATACGTTTCTGCAATAGTTTGTGTTGCTATATAGGGAATTGAGCTTAATTATATATATCGATCTGTGATATATACTAAACTATATACCTACTGAACTATCGTTTGAAATTGTTTATTTTGGCTCAGTGTTTGAGCTTAGTGTAATTTTTTTTTGTCTGACAAAAAAGTTTCGAAAAAAACATATATTAGAACTGCTATAATAAAAGATTTGCTGTTTTAAATCAAAATATCTTCGAAATTATAGGATAAAAATTTTTTTTTCAAGAGACCTTTTTTTTAGAAAATTTTATTACCTATAAAAAAGGTTATTAACAAAATTTATGTAACTTGCATCGTATCAAGATATTAATAAGTAAAAAGGTGCTCAATTTTTTTTGCCATACACTTTTTTGGTTTTAGAATAATGATCATTTTATTATTATTGATAGACACATTTAGCCTAAAATAACATTCATCTATCTTCTATCTATATTAATAAAAATAAAATGGGCATGTATGTGCGCGCATCACTCGAGAACGGCTGAAGCGATTGGGATAATTTTTTTTTGTTGTGTTCGTTATGTTTCAGAGAAGGTTTGTAAAAAAAAATTCGAAAGAAAAAAACATTTACTTATTTAAAAAAAAACATTTTTCAAAGACATCCGAATGCACAAGTATTGCTGACGATGCATTCTAGATGTCTCCAAGGCCAAAAGCCTTGGTTTTCCAAATTACTAATCAAGCAAATTCGTGGCATTTGATGTGGGAGCATTTTACCTATTTTCACATAAAAATTGTCAACTAAAAAGTTAATAAATAGTCGGGTTTTCGCATTTCCGGCAGCCATTTCTCGTGGTTCATTCGTTTGAGTAGAGTTCTAGATTATTTTATCACTTTTATAATTATATTTCGGTCTGTTTTATTATTTTTGTTCATTTTTATTGCAATCAGTTCATTTCTCATGTTAAAAATATTAAATTAAACTCGAAGGTGGTAAAAAATAAAGGCTTGTGCATTTCTCTGATGTTGTTGAAAACCACCTGAGAGCCAAATTTATTTGTTATATATGTACATATGTAAGAGTTGTGTGCAAATATATAACTAAGAATGTATAAGTATTGCAGGTACTAGATCATATCGGATTTTTTTTAAGTAGTATAGTAGTATAAGACAAAAAATATGAAATAGCGTTTAATTTACAGTCAATTTTTTAAGATTAATAATGAATTTATGAATTAAAAATGGGCTATTTAAATTGTATTAATATTTTAGTAATGTGTGCTGGCCCTAAATTGAAATATAATTACATAAATTATTAATGTATATTTTGGAGTGATTACACTGAAAACAGAAAAAAAAAT
>MVJL01000549.1:0-59541 GCA_002156465.1 Macrocentrus cingulum | reverse complement strand
AAACTATCTCCGAGAACTATTCTAACAGAGTCATTTAATTCAACAAATAAATTAAATATGAATCAATCAATGATTTCAGTTAATAGGAATCAATATCCAACTAATTTACCTAATGGTTAAAGCGCATCAACAACATACAATAATCTAAGGCATTACATTTCCATTTGACTAGTTCGAAATTTTTTCTCATTGAATTAATAATTTGTTAGGTTAAAATCATTTTTCTACTAATTCAAGTGACTGACTAAACAAAAATAGAGAAAATTTTTATTGGTTGACTCGAACTTATATTTGAACAGTATGAAGAATAGGTCAGAGCCATAATAGTTTTAGTTCACATAACTACATTTATACGTGAATGAAACCAAGAGTTCGAGTGCTTGAACATATATTATGGAATAGTCTAACTACATAATTCGTCAATCCAAGTAGGTATTTGGGGAGGTTCAACGATAAAATTCACTTAAATAAACGGCATAAATATTTGAGTCAATTCTACTATTATTAGCACGGAGTGATTATTTGGTTTTGTCTACCATAGAATTAGTTAAAATAATCGATATCTGTCAGTCACACCAACTACATGGAGTCATTTCTTTCAACGGAAGAATTTGCTTTCCTAATCAATTTGGTGGTTGCTTCAATTGCTTCTCTCCAACAAAATTTTCTAGTTCTTTTCTAGTTCGTTCAACCATGTAGTGTTTCTGAATGGGCTAAAAATTTAGCTGGCTCCGCTAAAATTCTACGACATTTGATTAATTCCGCCCAACTAAATTGTTTTAGTTGAAAATACTAATGCATTTTTTTACAGTGTACACGTCGAGGGTGCAGCAAAATAATAATAATAATCAAATTTTAGGTGCATTTATCACTTATGGCATACCGTCGGAGGTCTGGATAAGAACACACAGCCAACATAATGGTCGGGTTATAAATCGCTTGTGGTCCGGCGATGGTGTACCGTAAGTAGTATCTAGACTCACACGAACTGTGTACTCTTGTGAACTGATTCGTCGGAGCCCATCAAACAGGTGACTCAAGGCTCGAGGAATCAAGCCAGCAGTTGTGTCGGGTTGTCAGTGTAAAGCTGGATCATTAGATGTGCCTTCCATAGTGAAGGTTTTGCCTGTACCGGTTTTCCCATAGGCAAATACTGTACAGATATATTCGGCCAAAACCTCATCCAGCAGAAGACTGGCCACTGCATTGTACACATCCAACTGTAAAAAACAATCATTCCTTATGATAACAAAAAAAATTTAATTCTAGCTGAAACGACCATTTTTATTTTTTTGCGGCATAATGTTGACATAACCTCTGGCTCGAATTTGTCAGAAAACAAGCCATAAGCAGTATATTCTAACCTGTTTTGAATACACGATCAAAGGTGAATTTTATCGTGTGCTTGTCCTGCATTCGCTCACGCACAACGATGTCTCTGTTCGATGGAACATCAATAACGTATGGTCACTTATTCAAGTGTTCTTGATGATTTGCGGGCCTGTAAACATTATTATTCATTTACGAAAGGAACGGTACGAAAGGAAGTTAAAGGACGGTGGATTGAAATTCGGGAGTAAGTAGTGTGGTAAGGAATTATGTGTGAGGTAGGGTAGGCTTCTGCGAGACAGGGAAGGGGGGAGATGAGGAGGCACTAGTTTTGTGTGTGCGTAGATAAGGGGGGGGGGGGGTTAAGTGGGTTTTGTGTATAAAGGGTAGATAGTGTGAGTGGATGGGTGATGTGTGGGCCGGATCCTGCGTAGGTGGCGTGGGGTGGGGTGCTGTTTCGGGTAGGATTAGTTGAACCAAATCTCCAAAGAGACCAAAAATTTCGGCCAGTTTGGCAAGAAAAAAGTGATTATGGGAGGTGGTTAGTGGCAGATCCAAGGGATTTTAATAAGGCCAGGTGTGTGTCTGACAAAGGTTTAAGCGCTAATATAAGAGTCATTAACACGTATGTAAAATCTACTTCCCACCTAAACAAATTCAGAGACGTTACCGCTGTTTAAAAACCGATTCAGGGATTTTCCAAGAAGAATCAAGATGTGTGATCGTTGGATGAACGTGTCAAAAGAGCAGAAAAAAAATGTGTGGCTTTATGGTGGAACATAATATTTCTTTTTCAGTGATCAACCATATGACAGACCTGTTAAAAAATTGTTTTCCTGATTCAGGAATATTGAAAAAAGTGACATCAAAAGCTACTAAAACTTTTGGTGAGGCACAAAAGATGTCGTTAGTCAGTAAGTTGAAGGATTCCAAATTTAGTATATTAATCGACGGCTATTGGTCGCTTTTTAATTGTATTTTTTCAAAAATTGATTTTATAACGAGGAGGAAGGAAAAGTCATAAGTAAGTTTTGGGAGTTGTATCAAATTTTTCAAGCAAAACAGACGGCAATCACTGGTACTGGAGACGAGCCATCAACTTCATCAACAGAGATTCAGCGCAACCGCTTACAGCGGATCTGCAACTGCAGCTCACAGCTTCAGTTGTGTGCAGAATTCATTCGAAAAGCGTGAGATTCCTTTTGACAATGTAATTGGTTTTGCGCATGACGGCTATAGTACGATGATGGGTGCTAACAACTCGGTGGCTAGTCGATTCCTTTTTTACGGTCCAGGCATTGTTATTTTGAAGTGTATATACCATTCTGGGCATTTATGTGCCAGCGGTGCCTGCAAGCAATTGCCACGAATGTGTGAAGATCTTGCCAGGGATATATACATAATTATTTTAAAGCAAGTTCAAAGAAGCAGTTTCACTTTCAATAATTTCAGATTTTTCTGGATATTGAAGTTCACAAACTGTTGCATCCATCTCAGACTCGTTGGTTATCTTTGAACGAAGTTGTGACAATGACCGGTTTGTCTGATTGAAAAAGTCTGTTTAAAGTCGTGAATTTAGGCAATGCAAAGTCCAAAAATAGAAGAGACATTTCTATCAATGGGTCTAAGAGTACGGACAGAATTGTAACTATCTTGTGAAGCTTCGCAGAAGGTTTCAGCTGCTTAAAATACTCTTGAAAGGCGTCCCATTGCTCTCAATACCGAATCACGATGTGACATCAAATAGTCGTACGACAATTTACTCGAAAATTACATGCATAGAAATTACATCAACAAAACTCCGATTAAAGATATAGATCCTGCCAACGAAAGTTATTTTTACGCAGTGAAAACATATATTTAGGTTCGAAACTCGTCATTTTCTTCATCGGCCGGACATTGCACAAAACACTCAGCTAAAAACCGATTTTTACCAGGGTTGCATTCAGTTTTTCATAACGGGCTGTCTGCAAATTAGAAAGCGATTTGATTTTGATGATCACGTGCTCAAGTCCATATCATCTTTGCAACCAATGAATGCCATGAGCCACAGGTATCGTACAATTGTTCCAACACTCGTACCGTTGATGGCGACATTGCCGCGAGTGATCAGTTCGGAGGAGTACCAGAGCATTGATGATGAGTGGAGAAAAATGCCGAATTTCTAGCTTCCTGCTCACATCAAGAGGGCTGACGATGTCGATGACTTTTGGAATAAATTACGCACTGTGACGAAGGCGATCAGCTGTTTTATATATTCAAAAAACTGTCAAACTTTGCATTGAATTTAATTTCTCTACCGCGTTTTAATGCAGAATGTAAGAGAACATTTAGTTCCGTGAACATAATCAAAACTAAGACGCGAAAGACACTCTTTACCCCAACGGTTAATGGTACGTTATTGTCTAGTCAACGCGTAAATAAAAATTGCGTCAAGTATCAACCAACCAATTTAGAATATAATAAGATGCGAACTGATGTTTTATATGGCTCTGATCAAGGTAAAAGAACCAGGTGATTCCCTTCTGTGCAAGGCATCCTATAGTTAAGGATTTTTCAAATTACAAATCCGAGGAACCTGACGAAGGAAATGTCGTTTTAACGAAAAATAGAAAGTATTAGTATTTGTTATTCAGTATTGTATAATTGACTGTCAAAAAATATTTATATTTAATACTATGCTACAAATATTCAAAAGATGTCTAAAAAATGTGATGTGAAAGGATATCTTAAATTCAAATATATTGGGCGCTATTATTATGGGCTACTAAGAAATATGAGTTTTCCAATAAAAATTTGGAAAAAATTGTCTAGTTAGTTAATTAACTTGACTAAGTTTTTAATTTACTAAAATTATATCTAAGGGTATATTTAACCCATACATTGCTCATTTAAACAATTTTATGTGTGATTTCTCACGCGTGCAATAATTTGCGCCCGGGCACAATAATGCTACGGCCCTGAATCAATCTTTTCCCTCAGCGGACTTGCCAACATTGCGACATTCTCGTCGCTGGGCGGCTTCCGTCCCCTCTGTAGCGTAAATGTCCACAGAACCGTATACTGGGTGAGGCGGGGGGTACGGTATATCGTTAAACACCGGGATTCGTAGTTACGGTTTGCGTGCGTCTCTATTTTCGGCACATCAGAATGCGGCGCCATCGCAACATCCTCCTCGTTAAATTCCCAATTGACGAAACACATTTTTGCAAAACACACAGAGGGAAGAAGAAAAAAGCAACAGGACGCTCAGTCAGCGTTCGTCAGAGACTAGCTGTACAAGGGCTAATGGGCCCCTGATGTCCGAGGAGCCGATATTCACTTGCGGGGGAAGAAAAAATAATCTCTGGAATTTTTTAAACACAAACACCTTTTGTTTTCTAGGTCATCGTAACATCTATGTTGTACTGTATTCTATCATTGCTAAGGCGCCACCGAAATGACGTCATGGCACAGGGGTCTTATGTCCAAACGAAAAAAACTACTACACCCTCCTGGTGGTAAACTTCTGACGGTTGGTGATATACTTACATCTGTAGGAGTAACTCCTAACTTCCACCGGTAACTTATCTATTACTAGCTCATAGACACAGTGGTGCGTCAGAAAGACTTTACTCAAGCGCTTGGGCCTTAAGGGTTCAGTGGCCCAGGCGATAAGGCGTTCGAGCCGGATGCACTGGGGCGCGGGTTGAAATTCTCTCTCCTGAGCTTTTTTTATTTTCATTCGTGAAATTTTTTTCTGCTATAAACAAAAGCCTGGGAGTTCTTGAATTTTTTGGAAAGTAATGGGATGCCCCTCTTTTTCTTAGTACGTCTAACAGAGAAAAACGCTAATATTTCAGTAACCGTGAATCTGATGATGAAAAATGTATAAATCTGTTTGTAAACAATTAAATTCTTCATGTTTTATTATGAGAAAATTTTTTGCAGGACTTACCGTTTTTAAGCAGATTTTAGTCCATCAAGACGACTGGAGATACCAACGAATCCTCTGGGTTGATCAGTTGAATACTATTCGTACATATGAACTCACCACCAATACCTACGGACTTGCGTGTGCCCCTTTCAGTGCCCTTTGCGTGATGCTCCAGTTAGTCCAAGATGATGGCCCAAGATTCCCACTTGCGATGCCCACGATTTTTGGAGGTCGAAGCCCCGTTCGCGCGTTCATTCTGAAGTGTGTCAAGTGCGCAGTTTATCGTCAAAGGAATGTATCGCAACTCATAGGATAACTGCCATCTTTTCGAGTCACTCCAATAGTGCGTGCCTTCATCAATACCCGAATTGATCATGCTGGACGACTCACGCTGAAGACCTGGTCAGGACGAGCGGCAAAATTTTATAAGGCATGGATCTCCCTGTTTGTCTGTCATACCACATCCGCCATACATCTCAAACTTGTCACGGATTACTCAGCTGATGCTTTCCTTGCGGCCTATCGACGCTTTACGTCACGGAGCGGAATATGCCAAACTTTCTCCAGCGATCGTGGAAGTAACCTAAAAGGAGTTGATGCCGAATCAAAGCGTATGTTCCAGTCTGCATCGAAGGAACTTAATAAATTTGCGTCACTTATTATTAACGATGGTACTGAGTGGCGTTTTAACCCCCCTGGCGCTCTACACTTAGGAGGAAAATGGGAGGCGGGAGAAAATGGGAGGCGATTTGCCCTCTGACTGACGACCCGGATGATATCTCGGCGCTCACGCCTGGACACTCCCTCATCGGACACTCTCTAAATCTCATTCCGGAACCATCCGTGAAAGACATCAACATTGGCCGTCTCTCTCGCTGGCAACACATTCGTCAGATGATTGAAAGCTTTTGGTCAAAATGGTCAAAGGAATGCCTTCAACGATACTACACTATCTATAAATGGAACCAAGCAAAACCAAAAACTACGGCCAAGCACCATAGAAAGCACACCCCGTAGAACGATGGTAAAATCACATGGTAATAGAACGCGCGGATAGTCGAGTTACCGACCGACAAATTTCTTTACCATGAAAATATATACGGCGACGATAACTAAAAAAAACTACGCGACACGGCTTCACTTTTTTAATAATAACTCGGAAACTAATAATACATAGGATCTGGTTTTCAATACCAACCATCTTCGATAAATTACGAAGAGATTGGTACTAGTTTCAAGTATATTAATAAACGATTGCGACCTGTATCGTGTTTACATACGGCACTTTTTTACGGACAGACGCCTATTGGAAATTTCAACGGTAAATATCTAATGACTAAGACAACATATTAATTAAGTATAAATGGTGAAAATGACGCGTCGAATCTCCTCTTTCGAATGACCTATTAATTAGAATTTTTTTACAACTATTCGCGACGTATGATGCCATATTATGCATCACAGTCACTGAATCGACGCGTGGCGAGAGCAGAGCACACCTATGCGCATATATGCTGCGCATACACGGGGTGTGCAATATCAACACCGGGACATTGGTTTTGGTGATTGACGAACGGCTTCCACCATCCAAATGGCCGCTTGGACGTGTCATCGAGGTCTTTCCAGGAAAAGACGGATTAGATCGTGTTGCAAGGATCAAAACTTCTCACACAGAGATCCAAGGATCAAAAATCAAAACAAAGATATCCATCGTTGATCGACTTCTTGCAAAATTGTGCCCTCTTCCAATCTCTGCTGACACCTTGTAATTTTGTTCGTTTCCGTGTGAACGAAGGCGGGCGGAATGTTTAGAAAGAGCAACCCCGAAACCCGACAGGCCGACTCTCTGAGTCGTCGAAAGAGAGAAATTCCTTGATTGATAGCTGTCCACTCAGTGTTCTCTGAAGTCGAACTCACTTTGTCAACATCGAGCAGGTTCTAACAGGCCAAAATCTCACTGCTCACTTGCTGGCTACCTGAGTTAACGATGTTCTCGGTATGCAGCTCGTTCCATCAGCCAACGAGTGGTGTGATCTCCTGCTTGCCCTTCTGGTCGGGACTCACTTTTGCTCCGAGCTTGACCGTGCCAACTACTCAGGGAAGACTCGATAAAAACCGAAGTGATAGTGAGACAAACAAAAGGCCAACGAGAGGACTCATCTCTCTAGGGGAAGTAGTTTCTAGAAGATTAAAGAGTGCAGTCAGTTAAATAGGGACAAAAGCTAATGTTAGTGTAATTTAGAGGTCATAATTAAGTATTTTGCGTGTAGAGTGTTGTGTAGAAGTGTGAAAAGCCGTAGGGTAAGCATAGATTTAAGCTTAAATATTACGGCAGTGAACCGGTGGTGACGAGACACCGGCTGTCCGTGGTATCCACCAGTTCAGGGGGTTACGGCGAGATCTCTCTCTCGTAACTCTCACCTGAGTCGACATTAACCACGAGTGGGATTCTCATCCCCTCGGTAATTTGTGTGAGAACGATCTGAGCTTGTCCGAATCACAATGGATATCAATCTTGTTCCTTGACTGACAGTCTAAGTGTGTCATCATCTTATTTTCCGTTTATGCTGTACAATTTAATCACAAGAATACATTTGCCTTATTTTGTTCACCATTTAGCTTCAATTTGTCTGCCTTTCCTTTAACCAACAACCTTCACCGAACCAGAGAGAAATTCCTCCTTTTAAACATTGGTTAGGCGCTCAAATTACGGGACTCGACTGAGTCTATTAATACATTTAATGTTCAATTTTCAATGACGAATACACAAATAAAGTCCTATCGTCAATTTATCTGAAGTTTGGCAAGATATAAATACGAAATGGGTTAGAATACGGGAGATGTAAAATTGGGCGACCTCCTTCGTAACTACTACTGCTGATTTAATTGCCATCTGGATTCAAAGAATGAAAGCAATACGAAGTATGTTTTTTAATATTTTTCACGTGAACACTTACATCCGGCAAAACCCTACTGTTATCATACTGAGGTTAGGAATACCGTTTAGCATGCACTCGCTTTTAACCTCTCCAGTATTAATACCACTCACTGAAATAAATTAACAACTAAAAATGCTGAACTACATTCATGATTTTTTTCAAGAGGAAAAAAGCTTGTCAAGCAGGATTTTCTATTAGCTTCGTGTATAGAGCATGTGTATAATGTATTTTCTTTGTGCAGGTACACTTTCTCGATCGAACCTCAAGTGTCGACGAATATATTTCAAATGATTCTAGCGAGCAGACTAGGGATAATGAAGAGAAAAAAGGTAACAATTCTGTGACATCTTCCACAAATTCCAACAAAAAGAGTACAGAGAATGAAAATAATCACAATTTTTATGACAGTGAAAACGCAATTCCCATCCTCGCACCTCTTGATTTATGGTCCGTTGTTGATGATAAAAATAATAACTTCAATGATCCGAATGATGTGATTCCTGCTTTTATTACTCTTTCCAATTCACCTTAAGATTTACAAGATTGATGATAATTGATATTATTGATGCTCAACATCTCATCATTTTTATTTAGAATATTCTCATCGAGTTGATTAGGATAATTCTAATCTTCACGAATTGTCGAAGACTTCATTACGTCATCGTCTTGAACAATGGATGACACATGCGATTGCGACTCTGCTGACTCGTTCGCCTCACGCACAAAAGAAATGTCTAAAAAAATGATTGTTCAATTTTTTTTTCTAATCTTGATTCCTAGGTGATAGAAAAAATTATTATTAATTGTTAAGAATTTTTTATCAACTTTAAACTCGACGAAAAATGTTCTAGAAATTAAAAAATAGTTCTTATTAATTGAGAATGGATAATTCCATCGGATGCAAAACGTTTCCCGTTATTTTTTCTATAAATGAAAGAGAAAAAAAAACCATTCGGCAGCCGAAATGGAAGTAGATTTCTTATATTATTTTATTTATTTTTATTTTTTTTTTTTCAAATCTTCTTTCCTTTTGTTTATTGACCGTGTTACGTGCTGAGCACTTAACGTTTTTGAAATTATTAAAAATATTTTTTAAGACATCCGAATGCTCAAGTATCGCTGACGATGCATTCCGGATGTCTCCAAGGTCAGAAGCCTTAGTTATCCAAATTGCTAATCAAGCAAACTCGTGGTGTTTGATGAGGGAGCATTTTACCTTTTTCCACATAAAAATTGCCATCTAAAAAGTTAATCAATAGCCGGGTTCTCGCATTTCCGGCAGCCATTTCTTGACGTTCATTCGTTCGAGTAGGGTACTAAATTATTTTATCATTTTTATTATCATATTTCGGTCTGTATTATTATTTTGTTCACTTTTAATGTAATCGGTATATTTCTCATGTTAGAAATATTAAATTAAACTCGAAATTATTTTTTATGAATTTAAATACCTATTATCATTAACCCAAAAATCATCATTCAAACAATTTCATCAACAGCTCGATATCTCGGGAGTCAATTGACCTCCCGAGAAACTCAACTGTACGCGACTGTGCTCACTGAGCCAGCTCGTCGCATCGACAATATATAAATAATAAACACAATTTTATGATCAATTCCTAATCAATATGTTTCAGAGAATGTAATTGAGCGTTTTTCGCGAGAAATTACATTAATAGAAGCACTTAGAAGGATTGACGATGAGGAATCCTTAGCTGACATTGAAGTTAGTGAGGATGTTCCAAATCTTCCGATACCGTGCTCTGTTTGCCTTATCAATCGTGGGCAGTACGTATTAATTTTCTCGGGGTCATATCTGTTATTATTTTTAATGCCAGGAAAAAATGATTGCTATGCATGGATTTAAAATACAATTTGATCTTCGAGCGGTGAAAAAATGCCCGAGATGACCACGTGAATTCGCAAATTTTTTACAAGTGTTGTATTAAAAAACAAAATTATAAAAAAAATTCTACGATAATTTGGTATAGTAACATTTTGTTCGTAATACATAGTGACGCGCTGCGAATAACACGGGGGGAAGTTTCAAACGCAGCTGCCGCAATGCGGCCGATGCCGCGTCGATCGGCGACTTTTTCTGCTGACAAACGAAAAACAAACCGAAAAACAATTTACCTTATTTCGTCGGACGCCAGGGTGTTTTATATAAAAGCAGCCGAAATTCTCCTGGAAAGTCCACTCGAACGGTCAACAGTGATGCCGACGCTGAAAAACGCGGAAAGTTCGTGATCGTAGGGAAGAGGGGGCTCATGACTATTAGTGAATTCGTATTCAGCGTATGAAAATGATAATTTGACTTTAAATTCAATAAAAAACCAGTGATTGACAGTAAAGAACCCAAAATATCCCTTAGTCGAGTAACTTTTCAATTCTACGTGCGCGAAAAATTATAGAGGCGGGTTTTGACCAGTAACATCATAAGGAGTTAAGCAAAAGAGGCACGTGAGTAAATCCTTAATTTAACGCAGATTGATACAAAGTCGTCATGAATGCAAAAATTTCATTAATTAATTGTGCAGCGACTATCGCTGTCTCTCTCGCACTTGAAGCGATTACGCCTCACACGCACACACACACGCACACACACACACACACACACACACACACACACACACACACACACACACACACACACACACACACACAAGAAGAAGAATTCAAGAGGGCCCTGAGAAGCAGTACAGCCCAAAAAATATCTCGGAAGATGCGAAAAAACCACGACGTCCGCCAAAATCCCAGCGGCGGAGACAACCTCGTGCGTCACACGTAGCTTGATGTTCCCGTGGTATTTTTTCAGCCTTGAAAATCTCCAAACTCGTCGTCAGTCGACTACGGCCCTCGGCAGAACAGATTTTCGCCGCAGCCTCGTGATAATCACTTCCAAAACAACAGATCTCTTTTAACAGACAAGAAAAATAGAGTCTCTACTCGTCGGCGCTCGCTTCCGCAGTGGCGCACGCTAGTTGCTTGTACGACGTCAACGTGCTTCTCCCGCAACCCCGTGACAGTCTTCTATGAGCATAGGTGAGCCATGTTGAGCGGAACAAATCAAAGATGACGTCGACAGCGCGTATACTCAAACGTTGTTGAGCCTGCATTATCCGCTCGGGGTTATCTGGAGCAATATTTTTCACTTCCGTCCTTGTAGTTTTTTAATGAGAAGGCAGGTGATGTCCTCGCTCGGCTTCTTCGAGGGTTAGGCCAACATTTTCAACGATATCGATATTTCAATGTTAGCTGAATTCTCGCGTATTACTTGGATGTAAGATGATGGTCCGCTTTTTTTTTTAATTCGATGCATTGTAAGATGACGAAAGAGGTGATAAAACGACCTTGTTGTCTTCGCTGGGAAGGTCTAGCACAGTTGCTGGCGTTGGCGCTGGCTACCCTCTTAGAGGCTTTGGTGATTTTAGTTGTTTTGGAGTAAAACAACCGGGCATTCGACTATCAAGGTAATTGTCGTGGTATCTTCGAAAAGCCGCCGAATTCTACTACGCTCGGCGCATTGTGAACGCTGCCCTCCGTACTTTCCCCTGTCCTGGCAGCCGCAGCGTCACAGTATATAGTTCTTTCTAGATTTGTAAATTCTTGCAATTCTGGCTGCTCGTGGGGGAGACTTGGCTATGATATTACACCAACTTGGAGGTCATTGTCAGATGCCATGCGCACAATCGCTCTGTTGAATACAGGGTGTGGTTGTTTAAATCCATGAAGATTCCAAAGTCAAAGACAGTGGAATTGAAACAGTCGTTGCCAAGTCTGTCTGGGTTTGAGATCTCAGATATCCGGACAACTGGCCACTCTGCCATCGGACGCCACGCCGAAAGCAACGTCGCCAGCAAAGCCCCGTCCCGAACCTGTTGTGCCTGTTGCCAAATCGCTGGACAGGCATGGCAGCCGCCTCCAAGGCCTGAACCCCAAACGTCGCCAGCCGTTTATCGTCAATTATAAAATAATCGGAAAGTGTGAAAGAATGTATCGTAACAATCGAATCTCGAGGAGTTTGTCTCCTGCCAAATCGATTGGGTGGAACAATGTACCGTGCCCCGCAGAAAAAAATAAATAAAAAGGGAAAAGATTGAAATAGAATAAAGGCGTAAGACCCGACACCAATAGGCAGTAGTGTGCGCGCTCGAGCCATGTGCGCAGAGCGATTTAAATCGTTAGCGCGCTGCACTTTGCAGTAACCCCCCTTGAAAGCGGGTTTCACTCGCTGTAGGTCGTGCACTGTGGACGAGTCTTACTTGTCGATAGTATTTCCCCTCGCAAATAAGTTTTACTCGCCGTAGACGATTTAACGGACAGATCTCACATGTCGATAGCTTCTTCCCCCTAGGTCAGACGTGGGTTTCACTCGCACTAGAGTTACGCGCTCCCATACACCGAAAAAAATTTTTAGTTGTCATAACTAAAAATCAACTAAAAATTTGAGTTAAATACAGCACCAGAGATCCTTTTGTAGTTGGAGCAACCATAAAATTATTATTTTTCACCATGGAAATAAATAGTTATAGTAACTAATTCTTTCACAAAATTTACATAGTCCCTTAAACTGAAACAACTTAGTTGATTGTTTATAGTTGATAGTCAACAGTTGGAGATCCTAATAAAAATTAGTTGCGACAAATAAGTTTTTATAGTATACGACAATAAAAGATATAATTCCAGCAACAAAATCATTCGTTGCCGGTATTTTTTTGCAGTGACTCTAACTATTGAAAATATTTAAAACAAATAAATATCCGTATAAAGAGAGACAGGAAAACTGATACTACCACAGCTAAATCAATTATTTTGATGGAGATTGATTTTTTTAGTACCGTCATTATTTCATTTTTTATGTTAAATGAAGATGAATATCATTCACGACGACATCATTCACGAGACATCAGCACGTAATCAATTTAATAAAAAATACATTGTGAAAACTTGAATGATACCTATTTTTTGCTGACATAACTATTTTCGTATGTGTCAGCTTACAGTGGTCAATTTGTAAATTATATTCACCTACACTTATACGAGCGCCTGCTGTGGCAACTATATACAACTATAATATTGAACCATGCCCCACGGCTTGTTTGATTTTCAATTAACAGGGAAGAAAATTATTTCTCAATATATAGTATGCGACCGGATACATCTGAAACTAAAAACATTCATTGAGATATTCATATTTACTACGAAAACCTAAATAAAAATCGATCCTTCTCATAGTTTGAGTGCTGATCATTGATAAATGTCAAATATTTCGTATGTGTTGGAGGTCAATCCATACACCAGTTAGATGTCATGTGTTTTGATGTTCTTTTTGATTAGATTGTCATTTTATCAACATTTTATTCATTCTAGTAGTCTCGACGGCTCGATCCGAGGAAAACTTCATTCGGCAAGGGCAAGTAATGACAACACTGAAATTAAGGGGAAGGGTGCTGTAAAGATTTCTGCTGCGACAGGAGAAGGACGTCAACTGGTTGAATTTTAAAATACCCTGTATCTCCCGGATCTCCGGGTAAATTTGGTCTCTGTAAAGTTTACTAGTGATAAAAGTTATTAAGAGTCTGAGTGGGGAGATAAAAATGAAGGCCCACCGTGAAGAAGATTCATTTTACATCCAGAGGCCGGAGAAGCAGCCTCCAGGATTTAAGGCAAGTCTTGATGAGCTGGATGAGTTGCGTACCTGTAAAGTTTGTCTTGAGGGTAAAATGGCAGCTACTTTATTCCCTAAGAAGAGTTTTCGACACATTAAACCACTGGATATCATTCGTAGTGATGTTGTGGGGCCAATGAGGACAGAATCACCTGGCGAAGCACGTTTCTTTGTCACTTATTGATGACAGCACCAGGTAGGTGTCTGTATATTTATTGGAGCCGGAAAGCGGTTTTTTAGAGGCGTTCCGGTCATTTAAAAATATTGTGGAGAAGCGATTGAATGCAAAAATCAAGTGTTTACTGTCTGATAATGGTCGAGGGTATCTGCCCGGAGAGTTAGATCGGTTTCTTAATTCTGAGGCGATTAAAAGGCGACGAACTATAAGGGATACCCCAGAACAAAATGGAGTGGCAGAAAGAATGAACCGCACACTCTTGGATATGTCAAGATGCTTGTTGATACAGGCAGATTTATCCAAGGGATTTTGCGGAGAAGCAGTGGTTACAGCGTGAATCAGGTGTCCGTCAAGTACCCTAGATGGTTCATTACTTTACGAGAAATGGACCGATCGAGAGCTCGAGGTAGATAATTTGCTCTGGAAAATCGTCTGAAAGTCAGGAAACGGTACAGAGCATCAAAAACATTCATTGAGATATTCATATTTACTACGAAAACCTAAATAAAAATCGATCCTTCTCATAGTTTGAGTGCTGATCATTGATAAATGTCAAATATTTCGTATGTGTTGGAGGTCAATCCATACACCAGTTAGATGTCATGTGTTTTGATGTTCTTTTTGATTAGATTGTCATTTTATCAACATTTTATTCATTCTAGTAGTCTCGACGGCTCGATCCGAGGAAAACTTCATTCGGCAAGGGCAAGTAATGACAACACTGAAATTAAGGGGAAGGGTGCTGTAAAGATTTCTGCTGCGACAGAGAAGCAGTGGTTACAGCGTGAATCAGGTGTCCGTCAAGTACCCTAGATGGTTCATTACTTTACGAGAAATGGACCGATCGAGAGCTCGAGGTAGATAATTTGCTCTGGAAAATCGTCTGAAAGTCAGGAAACGGTACAGAGCATCAAGGATCCTGTCCTGCAAGACTTTCATCTCGTCCGGAAAGAGCTTAAGAGACAAGACCGAATGTCAGAGGCAGTTGGGGATGCTCTAAATGACGTTCAGGATGAACTACAAAGAGGAGAAGAGGTGGGAGACGAGCCAGAAGGACTGGCAGAGGCCTTACAAGAATTTCGGGGCGGAAATCAGAAAGTGAGGACAGTAATGACAATTCAGACGACTTTCGGGACCCACGAGAGACTGAGGATTCGATAAGCGTGCCTGAGATTACTGAAACACCGAGAGGACGAGGTAGACCTTGGTTAATAAAAACAGGTCGTCGAGGAAGGCCTCGGAGAATTTTTCACCTACCTGCAGCGGATGGAAGGCCAACTAGGGATTTAGATAACAGACAGCATGTCAGTAATAGTACCGAGGAAACAGACGAAAATTCTTCTGGATTTTTGAAAATGTCCGGTGATGTTGTAGGCTTTGCTGGTATATCTGAAATTAGTCTCATGAAGGCGTTAACTTGCTAAGATTCAGCTGACTGGAGAGAGGCAATTTAGTCCAAAATGAAAATTCCCGTCAAAAATAATACGTGAAAAATTGTGTCAACTTCTCAAGCGTCGAATATTGTGAGGTGTAAATTTGTTCTCACAAATGAATATGGACGTGAAGGAATTTCAGAGCGACGAAAGGTGCGACTAGTGGCTAAAGGATATAGTCAAAAATTCGGAGTTGATTTCACCACACTTTTGCTCCTGTAGCACGATTGGAGACGATACATTTGCTCGGTGCGCTTGCAGCGGAATTGAGATTGACAATTTTCCAGGTTGAAATCACTACAGCTTATTTAGATGGGATTTTAAATGGAAATATTTATATGCAACAGCCTGATCTATTGAGAGAAACCTTAAAACAATTAGATAGATAGAGAGAAAAGAGATTTAAAAGTCTGTAAAAGTGCTGAGGAGATAGTGCGTGCTCTAGACAACGGTGGAAGTATTTGCGACCTCTAAAACTGTAAAAGGCTTTGTACGGACTTAAACAGGCTGGCAGGCAGTGGAATCAACGGATTACTGAGGAAATTATGGTGATGGGACTGAATTCAGTGAAGCGAGAGCCTTGTCTCTTCTTCGGAAGGCGTGGAAAGAGCTATCTGCTCGCAGTCATTGTTTAAACTGTTGACTACAAAGTCCCCAGGGCGCATATAGGGACATTTAAAAACCCCCATCATTAGGTTCCCGCTTCCCCTTCTTCCTTTTCACTTGTCACCTGTATCTTTTTGTGATTTTCAACGCAAATAAACGGCGTCAGTTTTGCATATAAGTAGTGAGGTACGGGCCTCCCGCCCGCAAGGTATTTCAGCGATCTACTATACCGGCCGTAGATCGAGAAGCCTTCATTACCGATCGTTGAATTAGGGGTAAGGTAGATTGGGGCCCATCTAATGGTGAGTTAGAGTAGGCCGTATAGATCACGGGGTTATGTAGGAAAGCAGATGGCGTTAACGGTAAAAGCTGAAATAGCGCACTTAAAAATCGAATCTGTGCAGCCTAATTGGCGATGTTTCCGCTTTCCCCATTGGTGAATTAGTTTTCCAACCTTCACCCTTATGCGCCCTATAGATAGGAAAGTAGGGGGCAGACTCGGCCATTTTTCCATCGATCGATTCGTTGGTGCGGATCGTCTGTCTCTGGAGTAAAGAAAATCCACTTTTTTAACATACATCCTCAACAATTAAAGAAAGGTAAGTAATTACATCGATTAGTTGAATTTCGCTCTACCGAATTATATATATATTGTTGAAAAATCTCTACACAATTCAATTCTATGGGGCAATTTATCTTTCCAGTAAAATCATGCGACTTTGCTGTGGAAAAAAAATTTCCCCCGTGGAATTAATTTAAATCTTTCACTTGAATAAATATTTTAAAACATTTTTTCATTTGTTACAGATGGAAAAATTGATTACAGTGTACCCCACGCATGGCTTGAGGAGGAAGGATGGGTGGGAATCCGGTGCTTGGTGCGGGCAGAGCTCCAAATTGACCGTTACTTATTCTCCAATCTGGGAATTTTTCCGGGTTAGCGCGCACTTCCCGAAATTTTCTCAGATACCAACGATCTTCAGTAATCACGATAGCTTGTAGGAGGTCTACAGGTTCCTCTGGGATTCGTGATAAAGCGTCTGGGACGTGATGTAGTGCCCCTTTGCGATGGATAATTTTAAAATCATATTCCAACAATTCCAAAGCCCATCGGGCTAATCGACCGGTAGGATTTTTTAAATTATGAAGCCATAATAAACTACTATGATTGGTAATGACCGTAAAACGGTAACCTTCGAGATAACAACGAAATTTCCGGATAGCCCATACAACTGCCAGACACTCTTGCTCGGTCACGGTGTATTTCTTTTCGGCGTCTGTGACCGACTGGCATAAACAATAACCCTCTCCTCGTCCATGGTTTGTGTTAGGACGGCGCCAAGTCCTACAGACGAAGCGTCTGCCTGCAGGGTCCATGGCTGGATGAAGTCAGGGCAAGCCAAAGTTGGGGACTCAGTTAAAGCTACTTTTAACTTGTCAAAAGCCTGCCTCTGAGATTCATCCCAAGACCAGGCCTTGTCCTTACGCATTAATAAGGTCAAAGGCGCTGCAACGGTAGCGAAATCCGGTATAAATCTGCGGTACCACGAAGCCATTCCCAAGAATCGTCGTAGCTGCTTTAAATTACGGGGTTCTGGAAAAGTCAGAACCGCTGACGTTTTTTCAGGATCGACTCGAAGTCCCTCACTATCAACGATAAAACCCAAATATTGTACGGTAGTCCGAAGTCGGGCGGCACGGATTTTTCTCAAAACCGTCGAAAGTCTTAGTAACGATAATTATATCATCGAGATAAACGAAAACATGAGGAAACATTTCGACGCCTAATAATCTGTCGACCAATCGCTGAAAAGTAGCCGGGGCGTTACTCAGCCCAAAAGGCATTCGTTTAAATTGAAATAGTCCTCGACCCGGTACAACAAACGCGGTAATTTCTTTAGCGCGACCCGATAGAGGTACTTGGAAGTACGCTTGACTCAGATCCAACGTCGAGATAAAGTTGGCTTGACGTAATTGATCTAAAATTCCTATCATATTCGGTATTGGATATGCGTCCTTCTTAGTGACTGCATTTACTTTTCGAAAATCGATACAAAACCGCCATTTACCGTTTGGCTTTCTCACCATTACTACCGGACTCGACCAATCACTTTGCGATGGTTCGATTACGTCCTCCTTCAACATCGAATCCACCTCTTTCCACATGCATTCTAATATCACCGGTGTGACATGATAGTGTCTCTGTCTAATAGGTGGATGTCCCTCGACATCGATGTCATGTACTGTCAAGTTAGTTGATCGTAATGTCTCGGAAGGTGGTTCAATTTCTTTATCTAGTAAACGGTTAAGTTTTTCTATATCGGTAGAACCTAAGGTCTGTAGCCCACAACACATAGATATTTCAAGAGCGGTACATTCAGGTGAAAAGAAGAATTGTGAATTCGGTAAGTCTCGATAATACCATGATTGTTTTGCAAAATCGATAATTATTCCACTACTAAAGAGGAAATCTAATCCCACGATACAGGGTTGCGTTAACATTGGCATTTTAAGAAGAGAAATGGATAATTCTCTACCCTCTAATTCTACGGTAGTTCGCACCATCTCTTAGACTCGATGTGTCTCCCCATTGGCGACTATCACTCGTCGCGGAGGAACTGAAGTTATAGCTAGACCTAACTCCGTACACAGGTTACTACCTACCGGACCCAAAAAGGATCTGGAAGCACCAGAGTCTACAAGAGCTCTTAAAGGATGACCCGCAAGGTGTAATTCCACATAAAAAGCAACGGGTTCTCTCATCTCTCCCCTCAAAGGTGACGACAAATTCGAGATAAATATTTGATTGTAAATTAATTGTTTGTTTTCGGTATCAATGAGCGGTAAACCGGTATTATTGTATTCGATAAGTCCCGACTCCACCAGGTTGGGTAATTCGTGGGTCGGGTTCACGCTTCCCTCGAGGCATTTCCCGGGTTGTAGAAAGGACATGTAGTGGTGGTCACTCCTGGAGCTCGGCATTTGTAGCAGAACTTTCTCTTTTGCTCTCGGCAAAAGCTGTGTCGATGACCCTCCTGATTGCAGTTCCAACATCGGAAGTTTTGAGCGTTAGTGGTTGTTATTGGATCGGTACCGACAGCGGTCGCCGTAGTTAATGGCTCAGGTTGATTTAGAGTTGATTGAGGTGCCGGCCTGAAGGTCGGTGCATTTGGACTCGTTACTTTCTTTTTGAACGGTCCCTTGAATTTTCCTCTCGAGGCTTGAAGTGCTGCCAAATGTTCCGTTCAATCGGTGACTGCGGCCTCATATTCCGCATCGTCGGTAACGTTACTGTCTTCCTCCTCCGTATCGTCCAAGGCGTTCAACTTCATTGGCCAGGCACGGAGCTTAGCTTGTGGAGTCGATGAATCTCTCCTGGAAGTATTCCTTAGTCCGTGGAAGGCGAATGCAAGACAGAGCGAATTCCGAAATAAAGGTGGTGAATTAGTGGCCAACCAGTGGTAGGGAGAGAGAGTATAGATGTATAGATCCCCCCCCCCTAATATTAGTGACGGTCGACTTGAACTAGTGGTCAACCAGTGGAAGGGAGAGAGAGTATAGATTCTTCCCCCCCTGGAATATTTTTCTACTCCACCGATTTTAATTTTTATTTCTACTAATTTATTTTCCTTTATTTTATTTGGAACAGATACTCGAACACGGTATTTACAGTGTCAAGATCACGCTCCTCGTAACGCGTGACAAGGAACGTGACGCTCCGGTAACACGATATAACTTTTCCTAACTTGATATATTTTAATATTTTTTTTTTCCAACGGCGACGGTGAAATTCGGTAAGAATATTTTCGGTATGGACGCTACAGAGCTTATCCTTGGTCGATGGAAACAATAGAATTCCACCCTAAATTCGGTAACACGTACGATAAGTTTTATATTTTCTTTCGTTGAAAGATATTTGATTTTATTCGGTAATTGTTTGTCACGTTCTGGACTATCAGCACTTAGAGGATTACTGTGAAGTGAAATTTGTCAAAATACATAAGAAATATTCTTTCTTGATTTATTTTATTTTCATTTATTAGTGCCTCAGTTACGAGTTGGTGATCGAGAGAAAAAAAAATAATAACGGATTAGTATGCGGACCTCGCCACTGAATTCTACTGTCCGTCTGTCACACACAAAAAAAAAAAAAAAAAAAAAAAACAAATATAATCTCTTTCGAGTCTATCCCTTGCGGTACGGTGGTCGATCGAATATGACGGATGACGTAAGAACTCTTTCCGTCGTCCCCGCTATCATCCAAGAATTTATTTCCTTTGTCACAGCTCGTAATTTTCCCTCCTATGCTACTAGTCACTTTGGGAAATTCGATAAATTTTATTTAACGTATTTGGTACTTACCAATCCTGGAGAATAATTACGGTAAATTGATAGTTCGGTAAGTTCTTGACGGTAATGCGAAAAATTCGGAATCAAAAAATACGGTTCGATAGCATAAAAAAAAATAATATTAATCGGTCGGTAATAATCTGCAATATTTGCACCTACAAAACTCGATGAGATACAAGCTGAAAAGAATACAATGAAACAGAGAGAGAGATATGTACGACCTCGTAACGCCTGTCCACTAAATGTTTGGTGGCGACGTTTTGCAGCTCTAAATATTCACCAATTTTCCTTAGCTATTTATTTTAATATTATAATATTTGGTAATATTTGGTGAAGGACAAAGTAAAAGAAAGAGCGAAAATTCGCGACAGATGAGGTTGATGGAAGGGTTACGGAAGTTTGCAGCGATAATACAGGGAAAAGAAAATTAAACTGAGTGACAGAAATACGGTAATGATGTTTAGGATAATTTAGCGGTAGTTTTCCAACGAAAAAAAAAATAATTGAACGATAATAGACAGATAGTGTGCGAGCCAGAGAGCAACAAGTGTACTTACAGGTGGCTGCGTTGACGGCTGCCGTCGGGCGACGAAACCCCGGTGTTTTGTGCCGTTTGGGTGGCTTGGCCCTTGCAGGAAATTTCTGCGGACGTTTTCTCGTCCGGATCAGCCCAATTATTATTCCCAGAGCACACACAACCACCAACAAAATCACCTGGGACGATAAATTGCCTCGTGGCCAAAATTGACACGCGAAAGGCGCGGTTATTGTTCGATAGTCGGGATTTTATGGCAATATAGGCACGGTAGTTCACTCACAGGTCAGTTGTTGAAGTTTTCCGGTAGTTCTCACGGTCACACTTTCCCACAAAATCGCGAGAAATCGACACAAGGAGGACCACTCGACACGGATACGTCTCGTGGCAAAAATCACCAAGGGATTTACTCGGGTTCTTGGCACCGGATCGCGGTTGTACGGTATTCTTGAGCGATAAACTGGACTACTACTGTTCACGTTTGTAACTTGCGGACACTCGAATTTTTTAATCGGGACGATTAATAAATGCGGAAGGCACGGGAAGAATTCAGAAATACTTCTGTTCTACTCGACGATCAGCTGCTGAGTGCTGCTGTCGTCCGCTCGAGGGCAAGATAGCTGCGTGTTGGTGTCGCGCCTGCGCAGAGCCTCGGTTGAGCGCGAGAACTGACGAAGCGCTCTCATTGGTAGAATTTGGACGTCCGCGCGGACCCAGTCGGTAATCCGTAAATTTCCTGATATCTCGATACTTCTACTCGATATTTCTGTCCTTTGTTAATATTGGGCAGTTGCTGCGTACAATATTAAGCTCACAGAATGTTTTTCTCGATAAATAAACGAACGAAAGGGAAAATAAGGGGATTATTCGGTAGTTCACGTCGATAGAATTTTGTTTGCTCGTGTCGCCCAGTAATCTTATTGTTTTGTAGACTGGACAGAGCTCTAAATTATTTTCAAGTCCCCACACGATTTTGTTTTTCTTGACGGTAGACAATAGCGGTAAAGATTATTGAGTAAGACGCGTCGATCGAGTATGACTTACTCGTGACTGTCGATAATCCTTCTATTTTAGCTCATTGCGGGGCTCGAGAGACTGGCCAAGCCTCCACAACATTATTTTATCTTATTTTTCCACGATAGGGATTATTCGATAACTGCGTTTGCGAGGCATACGGATTAAGTTGTTTTTCTCGCAGCGTATTTTTCGTGCGCTGGCCATAAAATTTTTGTCTCTTTGTACTCGGCTACACAATAGCCGGAAAAACAAGGCCTGCGGATTATTTTATTTTTTCTTCGCACGGCATTAACGCGTGTTTTCGATAAATTTGTCTTCGATATTGCGTCATGCTCGGTATATTTGTACGGTAAGCGGATTATTCGTGGTCGAATGACCAAAAGAATATTCCAGAAAAATTTTTGTACCACCCGAAAATTATGTAATTCTTCAATCTAATAAAAAAAATCCAATTAACCCAGTAAATTCAACTAGAACGTCATAAACCCAACACAAACTCAATAAACTTAATAAACGTACTGACAACCAAAACGAAAACTATTATACTTAACTTTGGAGCGCACAACATGATTTTGATCTTAGGGAGCCCCACGTCGGGCGCCATTTGTAAGGGTATTATTTCTCTATTTCTAACCTAACCGCTATTACCCTACCTTCGTTCAATTATATTATCCACGAGGTTCTCCGACGGGCGCCAGCTACTTTTTTGTATCTGACCGGAAATCAGCAAAACCGGTCTATCACTCAAAATTCTCAAAAACCTCCAAAATCTCAACCAAAACTTAAACCTAAAAACTTAACTCTAATCCCCGCAAATAAATAACTGATACGGAATTTCCCAGCTAGACAGTACCCTGATGTTCGGGTATGGGTCGTGGTAATTTTTCCGTGGCTCCAAGCCAAGTATAATTTAAACTAAATCATCAAACTAACCAACTAATAGACTCGAAATATTAACAATAGAATCAGATAAATTACATAATTTTCTATAGAGTGCGGTATTTGAACGGTATCCCAAAAATTCGGTCACAGTAATAAAACACAAATAATCAGACTCTAAACGGTAACAGATGACTCAATCTCTCCAAAATCAAATATCATCAAACTAACCAACTAATAGACTCGAAATATTAACAATAGAATCAGATAAATTACATAATTTTCTATAGAGTGCGGTATTTGAACGGTATCCCAAAAATTCGGTCACAGTAATAAAACACAAATAATCAGACTCTAAACGGTAACAGATGACTCAATCTCTCCAAAATCAAATTAAACGGGAATAATCTTACTTGACGAGACTTAAGACTCACCGATAACCTCTCCTTCGTCGATCGGGCTGCCTCCCAACGAGTTCCTCGGTTCCTTGGCCTCCATGGAGTCAACCAGCGGACGTACCCTGGTTCCCCAGATTTTCCTTCACACTTTACACTCAGCCAAAACTCCACCGCTCACTCAGAGCACCAACTTTAGACGTCCGTTCTCTATGACATCTCAGCTCCGACTCTCTTCGACGACTCCTCAAAAACTGACTCTTCAAACTCTCACGATGACTCAAAAACTCAACTCTATTTCGGACTCTTGCCGAACTCACCCGAGCGACTTCTTTGCCAGAGCCACGAGGAAACACAAAAACTAAACTTGAATCTAATCGGTCATTCCGGTTGCGCGTGGCCATCGCGCACCCGGATCCACCACGCAAAATACCTAAACCCAAAACTGTGTTTTCCCCGGACCCTTACCATTAATCGGTCATTCCGGTTGCGCGTGGCCATCGCGCACCCGGATCCACCACGCAAAATACCTAAACCCAAAACTGTGTTTTCCCCGGACCCTTACCATTAGGAGCGCCAGGTCCTTCCCCTGGTCTTCTGTCCTTCTCGGTAGTCCTACAACGCTCTAAACTCTACATCTTACCATCGGAACTCTACCTTATCGATCAATGAGCGCCAGGTCCTTCCCCTGGTCTTCTGTCCTTCTCGGTAGTCCTACAACGCTCTAAACTCTACATCTTACCATCGGAACTCTACCTTATCGATCAAGCCTCTCGAATCCTCAATATTATCGATCTTTCTTCTCGGTAGTCCTACAACGCTCTAAACTCTACATCTTACCATCGGAACTCTACCTTATCGATCAAGCCTCTCGAATCCTCAATATTATCGATCTTTCTCGTCTCGTTTTGTCTTGCGTCTCTCTCTATTGAATCGAACTATTCTAATAAGGACCTTAAATTACCTTTACCTGTTAAAATACTTGCAAATTGAATAAAATAAATGTTAAGTGACTGCATGGCTGTGTTTTGTGACGGCATTCTAATAAGGACCTTAAATTACCTTTACCTGTTAAAATACTTGCAAATTGAATAAAATAAATGTTAAGTGACTGCATGGCTGTGTTTTGTGACGGCAACGGAAAAAAATAACATCACAATATATAGATTCGGTAGAAAAGTTAGATGAACGGCAGTTACCGGCTCGAGCAAGTTTTTTCTCAAAGCTCTACAATGAATGCGTGTCTGAATGAGCATGCATGCAAAGTTTTGGAAAAATTCAAACTCAATACTATCGGTGATTACTCTGATTTGTATTTGAAAACAGACGTTCTACTTTTAGCTGATATTTTAGAAAATTTTCGCTAGAGTTGTTTCAAGACTTATGCTCTAGACCCGGCGCATCATTACACGGCACCAGGTTTAGCATTTCATGCTATGCTGAAGCTGACTGAAATTAAACTAGAGCTGCTTACCGATCCGGAAATGCTTCTGTTCATTGAAAACGGCATCAGAGGTGGAGCGGCACAATGCTCGAACAGATATGCTAAAGTGAATAATCGGCCGACTATAAAGAAATCGAACCATGAAAGTTATATTATGTACTTTGATCTGAACAACTTATATGGAGCCGCGAGGAGTATGCCATTACCCTACAGTTCATTCAAGTGGGTGTCAATTGATATAAAAAATGTAAACTATCTCTTCCATGGTGATCAATCTATAGGTTACATTTTAGAGGTAGATTTAGAATATCTGGTAGAATGACATGAACTTCATAAAGATTCACCATTGTGTCTTGAACACTTTCTTCTACCTAATTCTGAGCAGTCAAAACTAACCAGGACACTTAACAAAAAATCACTTTAGAAACTTGCAGCAATGCTTGAACTTAGGTCTCAGGTTAATCAAAATTCATAGAATTCTGAAATTTCAGCAATCATTTCTGCAACGAGCAGGTGACAAAATCTAGGCCGGAGGATAGAGTGGTACTTCGCGTCTTCTGGTTCACTCGCAGGATACTTATCAACGCGAATCCTCGCAGAAAAATACAGACAACCAAAAAGTGCAATTAACACGTTTGAGGCTCGCAGGTACAATGCTGGTTGTCGGGGTCCACGGCAAAGTTACTGCACGTTCTCCATTGGCCAGTGTGATTCCGCGGACCAATCAGCGTCATTCATGAGTCGCTGCGTTAGTGAGCGCCAGCGTGTGTCGGTGAGCGCATGGGCGCAAGAGAGAGGGTCAGTGTGCAGTGTTGATGTCTCTCTTTTCATTTAGCCATCTTGGGCGATGGCACTGAAAAGTACAGCGGGAATTTTCAAGCGGGTTGTCGTCGTAACTTTATTGTTTAGCTTTTTCAAACCGTTATCCAGAGGTAAATCGTAGTGTGTTGAGTGTGGCGAGCGTCGAAACAACGCGGAAATATGATAAGGACTCAATATAATGTCAATGTGGCTCGATACAACAAGAAAAATACTCTAACTATAAAAGAAAACGCTTAACGGCGATCCTTCTGATTGTACGAGCCAACCTTAAATTTGAACGACGATATAGTCATAAAAGAAATCATTTCAAGGACGTGAACCACGTCGCAACTTATATCTATCCACCGAATAAACATACTTTTTATTATTTCAATTCAAAATTCATTCGTCTGAAAATTACCTGCAGAAAAATTATCACCAATTCCAATACTCAATTTCCTACAAAAAATTTAAAGTAAAACATTTTTTTCTCTGTAATTTTCGACATACTTCAGGCGTTTTCAAAATTCATTCAAAACATCGAAAAGTTTACAAATTACTAGAGAGGAAAAATAATCAAGGCGTGTGCAAAATTGAATGAAAAATAGTGAAAAATAAATAAAACTTCCTTTTGCGAAATGTTTCTTACAGAAAAAAATCGCCAATAATATATTGATTACACTGGAAAAGAAATATAGGTAAATAATACCTTCAATTATTATTTTCATTTTCATCTCAAAAGTTATCAGGCATTGTTGAGTTTTAATTCCTTTTTTTTGCATTCCTCCCTCTTTAAAGAGTTACGATGGCTATTCAAAAATGGGGAAAATTCAAAACGTTGTATCTCCGATATTAAATCAGTCAGAGGTCCAATTTTGATATCATTAAATTCAAGTGTCCTGTTGGCTATCCATAAGTGGTATTATAAAAACTTTTTTGTCAATTCGTTGATAAGAAAATCATCTTTAAAAATTGAAGAATCCTAAAAGTTCAAGCAGAACAGAAAACTAACCATTTCGGACGGGACAGGGGGGTAGGTGCACGCGCCGGGCTGTGGTCCGGCTGCTGTGAGGGAATGGGAGGGGGAAGAGGGTATTGTCCTTCGACGCGAGCGTTGACGGACGATGTAAGAAATTTGTGATAAGAGTATTAAAAGTATACTTACCTCTGGAGTGATGCTAATGAAATATATATATTGTGACGCGCGGCGAATGACACACGGGGAAGTATCAACGCCGTGGTCGCAATGCGCCGATTCCACGCAGATCGGCGGCTTTATCCTCTGAAAGGTTTACCTTAATTACCTTATATTCGGGCACCAGGTTGTTTTTCCTAAAACAACCAAAATTTTCGATGTATAGGTCCCAGCTAATGGCAACGCATGTGCTGAAAAGGCAACGGAAAATACGCAAGGGATAAACTCTCAGGGAGTTGGGGGATCGTTGGTATCGTTTTAATAACCGAGTGTACGCGCAAATTAGATAAAATAAGTCAATTTATTTATAAGGAAAACCTATCGGTGTAAATCAATGCGAAATTATAAAGGAATAAACAAGTAATTCATTAGAAGAACGTTCTAATCGCGAAACGCGCCAGATCGGCGCGCACAACCAAATTAAACTGCACTTTCAGGTGCGAGATACGCGATAGATCGGCGAAATTATTACATGAAAGTCTCGTAGGACTCACGGGCTTAATTAATATGCAATTACTTCATTCGTTTCGTACATAAACAACCGATAAATGATAACAACAACCCGCGGTAACAAAATTGCTCCTCGCTCGCGTATCTCAGACTCGCATGTCGCGAAAAATCAATGAAATAAAATAAACTATACGCGTGGTAATTCGTAAAGTCGTCCTACTACCACGAGAAAAATAAACAAAAAGTTCTAAGTTCAATATTGTCACCGGTATGACCAAAATAACGAGACGTACAACGCAGTCTGTCTCTCTCGCACTCACGGCGAGATGCGCCGTGCACGCCGAACGGCCACACCGAACGGCCACACACATACACGCGTCACACACACACACACACACACACACACATCGCGACCAGGAACGCCGTCTACGTTATCAAATACTATTTCTCTATCTCTCTAAATAAATTACGGTTTCGAGAAGCGAGAACCTCGTTTTATGCCGGAAACGCGTCATGTTTCAGCAACTAAGCGCGCCAACGCAAACAAACGGCTGCTCAGTGCCCCCACGTACCTCGACAACAACGCTGGTGTTCTCCAGCTTCTCGTCCACAGAAACCTTACGTCCGGTCCTCGTGAAAGGCTCCACTCGAAAAAACACGTCTGTCTTGTTCAACGCGTACGACCACAATGAACTTCGGTTCTCCTTGCGGCAGCGATCACGCCGCCGGTCCGACTCCTCACGTGACTCGAGGAGCCAATCAGCAGTTCCTCTCCATTAGCTCCGAGACGCGCACAGGTGTGAGAGAGATAGGTAGTTGATCTCTCCGTTTGGGCCTCCATATTGCTTTTTGGACGGCGCGCTCGGCAGGAAAATTCAAACTCACAACCGCGTTGACATCGACTTCTGCTCTCATACTGATCTTGGAATTTCCTTTGACAATCGCAATGGTCTGCGTCTGACGATGCGTAAATGGTTGACGGACTCAGGTTGATAATGGCCTTATCTTCTCCAGCTTCTCGTCCACAGAAACCTTACGTCCGGTCCTCGTGAAAGGCTCCACTCGAAAAAACACGTCTGTCTTGTTCAACGCGTACGACCACAATGAACTTCGGTTCTCCTTGCGGCAGCGATCACGCCGCCGGTCCGACTCCTCACGTGACTCGAGGAGCCAATCTGCAGTTCTTCTCCTTTAGCTCCGAGACGCGCACAGGTGTGAGAGAGATAGGTAGTTGATCTCTCCGTTTGGGCCTCCATATTGCTTTTTGGACGGCGCGCTCGGCAGGAAAATTCAAACTCACAACCGCGTTGACATCGACTTCTGCTCTCATACTGATCTTGGAATTTCCTTTGACAATCGCAATGGTCTGCGTCTGACGATGCGTAAATGGTTGACGGACTCAGGTTGATAATGGCCTTATCGTGGACTTCGTGATGACTCTGCACCGATGACACGAGGCGTGGCGGGCGTAAATCGACGCTTACATCGTAATTTCGCGGAAAAGGCTCGATACAATACTATTGACTCATATAAACAACAAATTGCAAATAGAAAAAAGCGTTGACGACGCTCCTGTCTGGATTTTGGTCGACACCGGTGAACAAACACGCGAAATTTTACTCAAATTTTAGAAATAAAATGAAATCATTTAAATCATGATTAGACGTGGCTCGCGCCACGTCACAATATATATAGACAGTTGTATTACTTTTGCTGCATATAAGGGTGCGCGTACTGCTTCCGAGTGATGCGCGGGCATATGCGGCTGCGCGTTGGAGCCCGACAACCCTTAATTTTGACACGCGTGTAACATAAATTACCTAATAAATACCTAATTGATTTAAATAATAAATTTCAATCTTTTTATGCTTTTCAAATATAAATTTTATTAAAATGTATGAAAGTTATGAATATATAATGTGTATAATATTAAAATGTATATAATATAATAATTTCGAATTTTCGGTAATAAATATAGGCGCGTACTTCTTTAAATTCAATACGGGCGTTGACGTGAATGCCTTCAACAAGAAGAGAAATTGACGTTTGAGTTTTTGAAATAATATTTTTAATTATAAAACTTACCTTTCATTATTACGCCTCATAGTGCGTCTCCCAGCCTCACACCCCTCCAGTCATGAGGCTTCCTCAGGGGTTGGCACCCAGGGCGCGTCCTCCATCCACGGAGTGTCGCCCAAAATTGGCGTTAGCGGTTCCTCCGCGTTTCGATTACGAGTCAATTTGCCCGTTTCTTATTATTAACGGAAAATGGATGCGGTACAATATCCTAGGTAAATCTACTTAAAATGACGCGGTCGATCCCCATTTTGGAATGTTAAGTGAGAGCGAGGTGATCCGCACGAGATTTTTCCAGCAATTGATGGGCGTTGCTGCATACGATGCGGTGTTGCATACGATGATGTCATTTATTATATGGCTATGCAAAAAAAACAAACCGCGACAGAAAAATTTTGCGTCAGCACGCTCTTTATCAAGCTGTTGCTATGGTTAGCACCTCAACACTTAAGCTAGGTAGCTTATTTACCCGCTCTTTGGTGTGGCAGCGCCAGCGTCCGGTGGGTTGTCGCGCCGCTAAGTTACCATCGCGCGAGACAGAGGCGGGGCTACAGCCGCATTACGCGCCCACCAGCGCCGGTGCTATACATCTCCAACCGCTCCTTTGAATTTTAAGCGCGTAACTATAAAAGTTAATAGAAAATGAATTCATCAATAAACGCTTGATGTTATTAATATTACCCGATTATAAATTAGTATAAATACTCAACAAATGACTCTTATACATGATGAGGGATGGAAAAAAATTTTACAGCTAAATAATCTAGATTGTGAAAATTTGATGTAAGTATAAAATTAGGAAGCAATTGAACTATTTCACTATCGAAATTTACTATCAAACTACTGGTTTTTATTATTAAATTTAATGAAAATTGGAATTTAATCAATTTTATCATTGTACACGTGTAGAGCATTTCTATTGCTGTGTGTTACGTCCGGGTTTATTATAATTGTTTATAATAATTGGGTAGCTCGAGCGTTTTAAAAGGGGCGACCGGACGTTGTACAAAGGGTTTTTATTTTATTGTTTATTTAGGGACGTTACGAAAAGGGAGTGGTTTAATTAAATGTTATTAAGAAATTATAGTACTTACCTATGGAGTTCTGCTACCTGGAAAATAGGGTAGAGTTCCTGGATGACGACAGGAAAGAAGACCAAATTGTCTATTCGATTAGTTTATTATCACTTATTACACTTATGACTTTTACACGTTTAATTGAAGCAAAAGATTGTTGTTTGAAATTTGAGTTGAATATAAAAATTTATTTGAACAATAGAGAGTCTCAATCTGACGAGAGTCCGCGGATGTGATCGATCGACGCGGCAATTACTCGAAACGAATTTTGTACCAAGTTTTAAGAGCCTGAGAATTGGCTCCAGAGTCCTTAATCGACGTTGGGGCTATCCAGGCACTAGCATGTGCCGTAATCCTGGATTATGCGTATACCAAGGTACGATTACGGGGTCTCAATTTTACTTTAACGCGGAAGTCCGCGGGTGAAAACAACTACCGGTCAACTGATCGCAGCAGAAGGCGTCGAGGGAAACTCGGAGTGCGTATTTGATGCCTAGGAAGGTATTAAGGTAAGAGGTGGACTTTACCCGGTGTTCGACATATTTTTGCTGATCTTGATTTCTGTCGATGGCAACAGCTTGAGGTGTTTGACCGTAGCTGCCCTGGTATTCGACATATTTTTGCTGATCTTGATTTCTGTCGGTGGCAACAGCTTGAAGTGTTTGACCGTAGTTGCCCTGGTATTCGTAACGCTTCGTCAGGTATTGGTCAACAAGTTGCTTCAGTTTCTTGAACTCGCAACGCGAGTCTTCGTGGCCGATTCATTGAAATATATATGTTGTGAAATATTCGTCAGATATGTATATATTTGGCCGTAACACTGTAAAAAAATAGGCGCCAATTTCATGCGCCCTTAATACTTTACGAAAATATATTACATCACAAAGTATATGGCCATGTTTAGTGGCTTTCTTGAATTTTATTGAATGGTAGTACAATAATTGCTAGAATGAGAGTTTTTAAGAGTTATAAACCGGCTTGGCGTGTCTTTACTATGATAATTTATCTCGCAATTTCTCATACATAATTCCATTCTTACCCGGCATTCCGTTTCCTCTGCACTTTTCTACAACTGTTCCATGCCGTCCTTCGCTTATCCTTTCATTTTTCCTGCTTTTCTTCCTGCTTCCCGTACGATCTACCACTCTACTCTTTTAGAGTTATCGACATTTCTTTAGATTTTTACGTTATTGCCATGTTTTAACTGTTAAAGAAAATTATAAGTCGAAAGTATAAAGTTCAGATGATATAATTATGCGCCTATTGAGGTTCGAACACCAAAAATTATTTAAATAGCAATCATTATCCGTCGAATTTTTCTTAACCGGTCATCAACTGGCATATTTACTCTAGAAATAGCTTACTAAATACTTTGTTTATCTTGTTTTGGCCCAATTTCAAGAATGAGAATATTTATAGATTTGTATCTAATAATCCCTAAACTTTTCAAAGTGTGTGAGTTGCCATATTTAATTTACTCTTGAAAATTGTCAAAAAATTCTTAAATAATTATAATTAACACAGTAAATACTATACATGTATATGCAAAATTTCGTCGAAAAATATTAATTTCCGAAATTTGTTGGTTTTTATAGATTCACTTTTTATAAACCTCGGAATAGCTACAAATACAAGCCTTTTGGCCTGAGAATCCCATCCGAACGGTACCTTAGTAGTCGAATTCCAACGCAAATATCCGGTACATCATTATGATTACGGTCTATACGCTTGTCAGAAACCTCATTCTAGCTTCACTTTTCATAACTTCGGAATAGCTACGAATACAAGCCCCTCGGCCTGAAAAACTCATCCGAACGGTACCTTAGTAGTCAAATTTCACCGTAAATATCCGGTACATCATTATGATTATGGTCTATACGCTTGCCAGAAACCTCGATTGAGCTTCATCTTCCACAAACCGCAGATAAGATCACAATGTAAGACTATCAGATACCAATCCAAATCTGAACAATACTAAAAAAATCTATGCCTACAAACTTATCAGAACATGTAAGAAATGTATTATACTTTTTGGATTCCCGGTTATCGGTGCAAGTTTTTCAGCATTTCGAATGCAGATTCCCACATCCGATAGAACCTGGAAAACTAATGCCCACACACCGGGAGTCGAGCTCGTAAGAATATGTACAAAATGCTGTGGATAATAGTCAATCACCGTGAAATATACTACTATAACACAACCTAATTCCATTCAGAACACGACACAACCTAAAATTTCAGTCGGAAATACACAAAGTAGCATGCAGTATATATACACGGAATGCATTTCTTGTTTTTTTTCATCAAACAATCACAACGCTAGAAGAAATGTCCAAATTTACTGCAACTTTTGAAGTGAAACTTCTTTTGGGACGTTGGGTACAAAAAACCGACTTTGCTGGGGCCTAAGCTGGAAATTCGCATCATCGTTTTAGTGTAACGTTCCGGCAATCTTCGGCTCGGGAGCCGAAGACTCTCGAAGATTGGGAGTAGAAGAGAGGGTATACGTTCGGCGCTCGAGCCGAATGAGCCCGAAGAGTAGAGTAAAAGGCTAAGCATTCGAACGTGTGCCCCTCACTCTTTCTCAATCGGTTATACCGTTCGTTTTCGAGTATGCTCGGGCTAGAAGCGAATTGTAGCCGAAGGCGACAGCTGTTGTTGTCGATACCTTGTACAAGATAGATGTTGGGCTTTCCACGTCTATTTGTAGTATTTGTACATTGCGTATTTACAAAGTACTTGTTACGAGTGTAAAGTGTATATTGTGATGTGCGAGTAGTGGACATAACTTGAGAAAATAAACATATATTTTTCAGACGTTGGTATAATTGTGAAAAGAACAGTCAGTGAATATCAAAGACCATTGTTTCCAAAATTAATAATTATACGATTATTTAAATGGCGCCTTTAATTATAAGTCTGATATTAATATGTTGCATATGAAAAGAAGTTTCACTTCTGTAGTGTGGTTGTGATGTGTAGCACACTCGTTTTTTTTTTAATTGATTCATTATTACATGAGAAAATTTTTAACAACTAATCAGCGAAATTTCACATAGGGATAAAAATTTGATTTATACCAAAAATCGGACACACAATCGTTGCTAAGGATTAATTTGCCAGCAAACACCCTATATAAAAACAGCCATTTAAAAATATATTTAATGAGATTGACAATGCGTGCTTCGTACGCTAGAAACAATGATCGGTAAAATCTTTATATCATTACGATTTCTTTTCGGACTCCCAAAACGTTTTACCGGATGTGGAACTGCTTTACTACATGAAAAAATGTCGAGAAAACACTGTAAGACTGTTCCACAGTTGGTGGATCGTCGTATATGAGAACAGAGATTTTTTTACTTTTTTCAGATCTATTTTCGACTTCCTGTGCCGTAGCTTCAATTTTCATTACAATGGATGATTTTTATAAAATATTAATCTAGGATTTCGGAAAATGGTGCTTTAAATATTTCATGACCGAAAATACATGAAAATGTTCGTAATCTATCACCGTCGCTAAAACATCATCACAAAATGCATATTGCTTATTTGCAGTATCGTGCAATTTTTTTTCTTGTACGATCGCATTGATTTTTTGAACTACATCGGCTCGAGACATTTCTTCCTGCCCAGTTAAACAGTTAGTTACTTAAATAATCAGAAATATTGTCTCAAATTTTTACGTGCTCCACGAGCTTATTACTGTGTCATTGTTTTTTGAATCTTCTTTACTTTAGCAGGTGTTTTTTTAATCGAGTCGTTATCGTTTGAGTTCGTCTCAATTTCTTTTTATTATTGCTTTATATCGAGACTTTTGGAAAGTAAAAGACAATAAAATATATTCCATGATAGGAAACCATTACAAATCATGAACCCTTATTATTTCGATACATAAAAATCCTGGATAAAGTCCTCGATTAAATCCTCGATGAATTCGTCGAAAAAGTCCTCGATCAAATTCTCGATAAAGTCCTTGATCAAATCATCGACCAAGTCCTCGATGAAGTCCTTGATAGAGTCTTTGGTGAAGTCCTCGATAACGTTCTCTTCAGGGTTCTTTCGGAGTTTCTCCTGACGTCAAGCAATTTTTCGAACAAGTCAGCGAGACTAGAAAAAAAGGAAAATTTGGGATTAGGAGTGAGAAATGGATTTACCAAGGTGATTTTTTTCCACCTTTTTTAGAT
Source organism: Macrocentrus cingulum (assembly GCA_002156465.1). Lineage (NCBI taxonomy): Eukaryota > Metazoa > Arthropoda > Insecta > Hymenoptera > Braconidae > Macrocentrus > Macrocentrus cingulum. The sequence continues at coordinate 25,064 of MVJL01000549.1, read as the reverse complement.
ATTTGAATTGCTCGAAAAATCTCCAGGAGTTTTATTGAGTTCGTAGCTACTCAACAGCTCGAATTTTCCCATGAAATTCTCGAGAAAGTCCTCGATGATGACCTCGACGGAACCCTCGATAGAGCCCTCGATAGAGTCGTGGATCAAATCCTCGATAAAATACTCGACCAAGTTCACAAAATCCTCAAAAAATGATTGATAACGTTTAAAGTACAATCCTCGATAATGTCTTCAGCACAATCCTGGATAGTCCCCGACAAAGTCCTGGAGAGAGTTATCGATAGAATGATTACACCGTTGACTACATCAGGTTACATTCGGTTCTTTAACCTCATTTTTATATTTCACGATGTTTCTGCGCAAACTTCGCTATACACACTAAACAGCTGATCATCGGCGGCGACCGAGCGACCTGACCTTAGCGCTGATTTAATGTTCAGTGTGACGACGGCGTCGTGCTCTATTTATTCTTTTGTTATGACTTAATTTGACTTGAAATAGTGGCGGAATCTAAATAAAAAATTATCGCTGATTGGTTACTTTGAAATTTGAATATTTCGAAATATACCTTTCCGATCAAGTTTTTATCCTCCAACTTCCTACTCCGAATCGCATTCGGCGTACAACCATGTATGCCGAATGCGGTCAATTCGATACACCCTGTATACCTGAATAAATTGTTTCTTGATGGAAAAAATCATCGGCCAGTGGTGTTACTTCAATATCTGGTAGAATTTCATCCGGAAGGGTGTCATGTAGTGCTATCTCGAGTTCCTGACCATGTTTGTCCAATGTTAATGATGACTCAGGGGTGTCGTGTTGGTTAATAGTGCCTGGAGAAATGTCTAACACAGGTGCAACTATTTTTCGGCCTGAAGCATCAATAATTTCGATCTGTCCCATACATTTGTCCACGTCTTTGTCAGCCATCGACTGCGGACTCATTTGTGTAAGGAAAATATAGTCATAGTACATATATAGTACAGTTTTCATCGTGGGTAGACTGCACAAACTCGTCAAGAGGGTCTTGAATTGAGTCTTGAGAGTTGATTTGAGCATTTGGTGACCTATTACTGTCAATGAATAGCCAATTATCACTATCATTACGAAATACAGCCTCATTACCATCTCCAGTAGGCGATACATTATTCGTGAGGGAATCGTCTGTGCTAATTTCTTCTTGATTAACTGAATTATATAATTCTAAAGATGAAAAAAGCAGAAAAAAAAAACAAAAAAAAAATATAAAAAGTGAGATTTACATTAAATAATCGATAACGATAGTACACTGCTAATTTTTAATAATAAGAGACAGATTTATACTAGAAAGCGTCGTCATCTTCTGCCAACATAAATACAAATCCGTTTTCGTGACGTCACCGCTCCATTCCTGGCCAAAGTCATGATGTTTAAACAGTTCCAGAGTCTCTGAGTGGATTATTTTTCCCTCGAAGAATTGCAGAAACTCTTTTGCTGACTTTTTTGTGTGGCAAACTCCTTTAGACGTCTCGACGACAGGCTCATCAGCGCTAGTGTCCTCAATTTGTTTATTTTTTTGTTTGCTTAGAATGTTATAATTCACTGTATCAGCATTAAAAGGATACAGCCCCGCTGCTCTGGAACCACTTTTGTTACATTCTGTAAAATCCTTCGAATCCAGAGCTCGTTGTATTACAATTGCGACCATATACTTCAGAAATTGTATTACATGAGTCTCAAATCGCCATTGCCAATAAATTGTTTCTTGATGGAAAAAATCATCGGCCAGTGGTGTTACTTCAATATCTGGTAGAATTTCATCCGGAAGGGTGTCATGTAGTGCTATCTCGAGTTCCTGACCATGTTTGTCCAATGTTAATGATGACTCAGGGGTGTCGTGTTGGTTAATAGTGCCTGGAGAAATGTCTAACACAGGTGCAACTATTTTTCGGCCTGAAGCATCAATAATTTCGATCTGTCCCATACATTTGTCCACGTCTTTGTCAGCCATCGACTGCGGACTCATTTGTGTAAGGAAAATATAGTCATAGTACATATATAGTACAGTTTTCATCGTGGGTAGACTGCACAAACTCGTCAAGAGGGTCTTGAATTGAGTCTTGAGAGTTGATTTGAGCATTTGGTGACCTATTACTGTCAATGAATAGCCAATTATCACTATCATTACGAAATACAGCCTCATTACCATCTCCAGTAGGCGATACATTATTCGTGAGGGAATCGTCTGTGCTAATTTCTTCTTGATTAACTGAATTATATAATTCTAAAGATGAAAAAAGCAGAAAAAAAAAACAAAAAAAAAATATAAAAAGTGAGATTTACATTAAATAATCGATAACGATAGTACACTGCTAATTTTTAATAATAAGAGACAGATTTATACTAGAAAGCGTCGTCATCTTCTGCCAACATAAATACAAATCCGTTTTCGTGACGTCACCGCTCCATTCCTGGCCAAAGTCATGATGTTTAAACAGTTCCAGAGTCTCTGAGTGGATTATTTTTCCCTCGAAGAATTGCAGAAACTCTTTTGCTGACTTTTTTGTGTGGCAAACTCCTTTAGACGTCTCGACGACAGGCTCATCAGCGCTAGTGTCCTCAATTTGTTTATTTTTTTGTTTGCTTAGAATGTTATAATTCACTGTATCAGCATTAAAAGGATACAGCCCCGCTGCTCTGGAACCACTTTTGTTACATTCTGTAAAATCCTTCGAATCCAGAGCTCGTTGTATTACAATTGCGACCATATACTTCAGAAATTGTATTACATGAGTCTCAAATCGCCATTGCCAAAGTTGACACTTTTTGTGGCTCTCCCATAAGAGCCTGTGTTAAAATTGTACTTTACAGTAAATTTATTCAATAACTAGACGGTGAAAAGCTTCCATATTTGAAATATAATTTTATAAGTGATTGATTTATGTGAAAAAAAATACTTTATGATTCAAAGTTGGAAATGGTTGCTTAACCTATAGAAACGCTCCAACCTCCTCAATGACAATTGAAGTACAATACGATCTATAGATTGAAATTTCTGCCACGAGAAGTTTCACTTCAACCGTGTGTGCTGATTGCACACACACACTTTCTTTTTTTTTGTCACAGGGAAACCACGTTCGGCTCGATATAACACCCATGCCACTATTCTCTACTTCAGCCGATAGGACGGTAGGAGGACCCTTTTTACAATCTACCGGGGATTTGTGCTTCAGCTTGGCATGCAGCGTGGTTTTTGGGATACCATACGTGTGTGCAGCTTCTCTAATTGTCAAGCCCTCGTCAAACGAGTTGAGTGCCAATTGAAGGGCCTCTGTGGTGTGATTTTTCTCAGCTTTTTTCGGTTTTGACATTTGACCACTTCGGGCTGAAGTTTTCGGACAATTGTTAGTTGTTTTCTGCGATTTATATTTTAATTTTTCCATAGTAGAGTGTGTAACTACGCAGAATTAATAAATAAAAAAACTAAAAATAAAAAAAACATGCCCATTTTAATCAAATTGTCGATGTTATGCTCATTAAAATGTACTTACAGTACGTAAGTGGACGCAAACGGAGGTTGGGTCACATAAAACAAAGCCACAGAGTCCAGTCGTTGTAAAAAAAAGTATTTGCACCGGAAATACTGTTTCAGATAGTATTGTGAAACTCTTGGACACTATTTCAACATACTGAGTGTATTAGGTGATCAATTACTCATGAATTCCTGGAGAAAATGAGCTCTGACTATTGTGTCCCACAATACGTCAATCGCAACATAAACAGTGAGGTATAGTAGGACGACACGTCCCACTACCGGTCATTACACAATTTTATCGTAGGTAAACTAGGACACTTTAAAACGCCTCGAATTTCGAATCTTTTATGATTGCGTGGTGAAATTATCTTTAGAAATATCTTAAAGATAATAATAATTAATAATCAAACGGTCAAAAATAATTTTTTACGATAAAAAATACTGATGACCAGCATCATGTTTCGGGGGAAACACGACAAAGAAAACTGTTCGTGGTGAAGAATTCGGACGGCCGTTTTTCAAACTCATTTATCTCATTATATACTTATCATATTGCCCAGAACGTTGTATTTAATTCGATCTAAGATATTTTGAAAATGTTTCAAATTTATAATATTCTTTTTTTTTATAAGCAATGTTACATTTTTACCGTTGTCCCACTATCGGTGCCGAAATGAGCGTTGTCCCACTATTGGGTGTTTTGCCATACAAAAGTTTCAGTTTAGAAAAATATTTTCAGAAAATAAATTTTCGCAGAAAAAATTTTTTTATAATGTAAAAAGTTTTATTTCCGAAAAATATTTTCAGAAAACAAAAACTTTGCGTGGACAAGAAAATTTCTTACAGTAAACTTATCTTAAAAAAAAAGATATTTGTCTAGTGATTCAATTTTTTTTTACGTTTCAAAAGTTTTAATCCTCGCATTTGAAAGAAAAACAATCAATGTTATAATTAAAATTCTGAGGAATAATTTTTTAATAGACAAAATAAAAGATTCTGTGCATTAGGCTTACATAATACGAAGAGGTTATTCAACGGAGAAAACCAGAGTAGGGAAAACGGGCCTCTATCAGGCAGGACCCCTCTGCAGCGGTCTTGTGAGAGCAAGCGGTGAGCGTGATAAGGTCACTGTCTGGGGCTAAATAAGGGCGCCTTAGTTTTTCCGGGGCATATATTGGGGACTGTGGGGAATGGAGAGTGGGAAAACTGTATTTATGGCGTATACCACACCCATCTCTAGAAAAATATAGTCGGGGAAGATTAGTACCACTTAAAAATCTCGACAGTACAGTTTAGTTTCCATCTAGGGTGAACATCGTGATGAATTTAGTGAACGATGGACAACCGATTCTGTATGTCTTTTGGGTTTGCGGGACTAGCAGCACCAAGCGCATGGCAACGACCACGGGCTATCGATGGACATCAATTTGACGATTTGTGGAATCTCATTAGTAAAATAGCGCAAAGTGCGGGAGGTTTCGCAGTGAGTGAGACTTTTTGGATGGAATTACATGTTGCTCAAGCACCGGTGGGTCAAGCATGGTGTATTATCAGTACCGGGTGTGTTGGAAATTAATAATCCAAACGATAATCTCTGTCTGCCCCGTGCTCTTGTTGTAGCAGCAAGCGAAAACTGGTGAACCCATTGCCAAGTGGAATCGGCTTCGTGATTGGCGACGTCCAGCCCAGCGAGAAGCAGCCGAGGCTTTAAAGATAAGTCCTCAAGTTACTGTTCCTGATATTGGATGCGGATATAAATAAATATTAAAGTTTCAACAATTTTTTGCGCGCCAGGGGAAGGCAAATATAGTTTACACTCTTGCACCAAATGGAAAAGATCATCCTGTTTATTACGACGGTACGGCGGACGTCAAGATGGCAGGCATTAATACACCTCACTGTATTCTCCGCATACATTTTCACCTTGAAGAGAAGCACTACAGTGTCATTCGGAATCTATTAACATTCCAAGCGACTACAAACTACTGTGAACCATGCAGGAAAAATTCAAGTATAAAGAAAATCATAAATGCACCAATGTTTGCATTCAATGCTTTTAATCACCAGCATGCCAGCAAGACGCTGCTTGAACTTGGTAAGTACTGCCATCGTCTTTTTTTCGGCGATGTTTGCTTCGATAATCATCTAAAAGCGCAAACCTTCGGCTCCAAAGGAAAGACAGTATGCCGCAATGTGCAACATTGTTTGAAATGTCGAAAAGAGTTCCACCGCCTACAATATGATGAGCATCAGTGCGGAGTTACTCGGTGTACAGTGTGCAATAGGAAACTTGAACAAAATCGTCAGTGTTTTATGACGCCTATTGATAGCAAAAAGTACGAGAATAAAAGTAATGCGTTTGTTTACTATGATATCGAGACATGGGCCTCGATTGAGTCCTTATGCTTGCTGTAGAATAAGAGAGAGTATATTTTATGGTGGAAACTGTGTAGAACAATCTGTTTCTTATTTAGAAGACATTAGCGTCGGGTATACCAAACTTGTATGTATCGCCCACAATGCAAAACGTTTCGATGCACAATTTCTTCTGCGAGAGGTTGTTCGCCGAAAATTGTCCAAAGTTAGTACGATCATTAATAGTATAAATATTACTTTGATGGAATATAATAGCATAAAATTTATAGATAGTTTAATCTATTTACACATGCCTCTGTCAGCACTGCCCAAGTCATTTGGGTTAAGCGGCTTGGCAAAAGGTTATTTTCCAAATTTTTTCAATACAGCAGCTAATCGAAATTATGTCGGCCCTATGCTTCTAAAAAAATATGATAGTCCGGAAACAATGTTTGAGAATGAAAAAGAAATCCGGGAATTTAATGAGTGGTATGATGAATGTGTGAGAGAAAACTATGTATTTGATTTTGAAAAAGAACTTGTTTCATTATTATTAATCGAAATTTTAGGGTTTGCCAGTTTCTGTTGTCGGTTCAATATTGGACATTCTTGAATCAATGTTGTCACCCAAAATTATTTGAGGCTTTGAGTGCAACAAATGTTTAAGGAGCAACTACCTTGTCAGAAACAGTGGAATCTCCGCCAAATATCCTTTGTCTAGTTTAAAATAGATTCAACAATCAACAAAAAAAAACTTCCCAATGGAGTGACATTTGTAGAAAACATTAGTTGGATTACGGCTAATGTTGATGAATCAACTGATGATAATTTCCAAGGCCAAGTTGTCCAATACTCTTTTGCATCAGCGGTGATTCACCTGGGAGCTACGATTCCAAGTGGACATTATATGAACCTGGTTCTGGAATTTAATGGCCAGTTGTGCATGTTTGACGCCGATAAAACGGTAATATTATAGTCTGAATTATGTTACATATACCTTCAAAGTTTCATTTTATTGAATTTAGTGTGTTCAAACGTCTCTGCAAAATTTCGAGCTGGAAACCAGTGCATACATCGTCTTTTATATTAGAAGAAGATTATCAAGTACAGTTAGTAACGAGCAGTGACCTTGCAATACAAGAGGGCATCCTGAAGGAACAACTGATGAACGACGACTCACCTGCACCTACACATGACCCTGCTATACAAGAAGATATCCTGGAGGAACAACAGATGAACGAGAATCCACCTGCACCTACACAAATGAAGAATAACGCTGTGTCATCCAAAACAAAACAAAAATCAAAGTCATCGGCATCAACTCGAGGCAATAAAAGAACAAAATCGTCATCAACAAAATACCGAGAGGACCGGTCGAGGCTGATTGATGAAGTTCAAAAACACCCCATAATCTGGAATTTCCCTAAATTGAATAAAAATAATAAATAATGTTGAAACCTTGCTAGCCCTGAGTGGCAGCACGGTTAAGGCGCGCGAGCTCTACTGCTCTTCGCTTGCCACTCTCGAGCGTTGCTCTCGGGCTACTTCGGCTTGCCTCAACGGAGCTCGGCAACGGTTCAACTCGGCCTCAACACTGTCGGTCCGAGCCCGCACCTGTGATATTTATCGTGACGACAGCTAAAACTGTTTCTTTAATTATCTTTAACATCGTTCGGTCTTTTGGAAAACTACTTCGCGGAATATAAAGTGTGAAATCCGTCTGATCTAATCATCTAATTATTTCGGTGCGGATCTTGTTATTTCGTCGGAAAGTCACCTTGAACATTGACTACGCGGATCACGTTGTGCGGCGGCAGTGCGCGGCTATTCACTAATTATTTCGGTGCGGATCTTGTTATTTCGTCGGAAAGTCACCTTGAACATTGACTACGCGGATCACGTTGTGCGGCGGCAGTGCGCGGCTATTCACACGGCTTTCACACTCGGCTAAAAACTCTAACAAGGGAAGGATCCCAACGGTGGGATCGGTTTCGGGACCCCCTTTTGAAGGGTTGTAGCCCCCCCCCCCTCCCCCCCCCGCGCTTCCCAGGAGCCAAAACCCGGAGCCGTTCACCCTGGTGGGCGCTCGTTCTCAAGAAATTTTTGATTTAAAATCAAGTCGTTAGTTTATATACCCTAAAGATTTCTTTGCTGTCAGCGGCGCTTCGTAGCCTAGTGGCCAAGGCGCTCGCTTGCTGCAGAGCGCACTTCGAACTAAGACGTTGGCGCGCTGACATGTGCGTCTAACAGAATAGTAGGAAAATATAAAAATTCAGCCAAAAACGAGTGATTGTATACCCAAAATAAACTAAGTGTATAACCACGTCTCTTCAGTTGATAACAGTGAAGGGTTTGAACTCTCAGCGTACAAACCAGGAGCGATACAAAATTTTCAACGAAACTAACCTCAATCCCAACGCCCCCGTAGGGCTCAATGCCCGGGAGGGTGATGGAAAATCACTATTGAATCAATCAGGACACCCACAAATCGAAAATAAAATCAATGAAGCCGACGGCTCACTCGACTTTAAAACATTCATAGTACAAACACCAAAAAGAAAGAGATCAAGAGAAGTAGAAGCAGAACAGGAAAGTACCAACATGTCTAAACGTAAAAACCAAAATAAAGCACACACTGCTAACAGTGCCATCAAAACATCAAACAGATTCCAAGTGCTCGGTAATTTAAATGAGGATGTAAAATATCCGATGATGAAGATGAAAACATAGACATGCAATCCAACAACGGTGAGGATACCACACGATTAGAAATAAAAAATAAGATAAATGCAAAACCACCACCACTGGTAGTACACGGCGGAATTAAAGATCAAGCAAAATTCCTACAAGCCCTCAAAAACAAAACAAACGGTGATTTTTACGTAAAATATCTACCAAACAAAACAGAAGTTCACATCAAGAATACAGAGGATTACAGAAAAATCAAGGCGCTCTGGGCAGCAACAGAAATGCAATTCCATACTTACACTGAAAAAGAAAACAGGACTAAAATCTATGTGCTAACAAACCTACACAGTGAAACAACAATAGACACAATCAAAAATAATATCTAATGCAAAACCACCACCACTGGTAGTACACGGCGGAATTAAAGATCAAGCAAAATTCCTACAAGCCCTCAAAAACAAAACAAACGGTGATTTTTACGTGAAATATCTACCAAACAAAACAGAAGTTCACATCAAAAATACAGAGGATTGCAGAAAAATCAAGGCGCTCTGGGCAGCAACAGAAATGCAATTCCATACCTACACTGAAAAAGAAAACAGGACTAAAATCTATGTGCTAACAAACCTACACAGTGAAACAACAATAGACACAATCAAAAATAATATCTCCAAGCTTGGGCTGGAAGTTAAAGACATAATACCCATGAGAGGTACAAACAAACCAAAATATATGATCAAATTCCCACTTACGGTAAACTACAAGGAATTAACCCAAAAAGTAAGATTCATAAACAAAACTTACCCATGAGAGGTACAAACAAACCAAAATATATGATCAAATTCCCACTTACGGTAAACTACAAGGAATTAACCCAAAAAGTAAGATTCATAAACAAAACATCAATCAAATGGGAACTTTACGAAAAGAAAAAAAGGCTAACACAGTGCTACCGCTGTCAGGAGTGGGAACACTCAACGTCAAACTGCTTTGCCACACCGGTATGCCTAAAATGTGCTGGAAACCACATGACCAAAGTATGTACAAAGCCAAAAACAACACCGGCAACGTGCGCTAACTGTCAAGGAGACCATCCTGCCAACGCCCCTATCTGCCCAATATACATAAAAAAACTCAGAGCTGCCGATGCTCACGCGGAACTCACAAGTCGAAACAACACTCAGACAAGCTCAAATAGAATGAAAATTGCTGATTAATATACATAAAAAAACTCAGAGCTGCCGATGCTCACGCGGAACTCACAAGTCGAAACAACACTCAGACAAGCTCAAATAGAATGAAAATTGCTGATATCACGAATGAGAAAGAATTCCCAAGCCTCAGAACAAATTATTACACACCCACAAACCCCTGGGCCATTCATCAGACAACAACAACCGCCGAGGTAACATTAAAATGTGCTGGAAACCACATGACCAAAGTATGTACAAAGCCAAAAACAACACCGGCAACGTGCGCTAACTGTCAAGGAGACCATCCTGCCAACGCTCCTATCTGCCCAATATACATAAAAAAACTCAGAGCTGCCGATGCTCACGCGGAACTCACAAGTCGAAACAACACTCAGACAAGCTCAAATAGAATGAAAATTGCTGATCTCACGAATGAGAAAGAATTCCCAAGCCTCAGAACAAATTATTACACACCCACAAACCCCTGGGCCATTCATCAGACAACAACAACCGCCGAGGTAACATTCACGAATGAGAAAGAATTCCCAAGCCTCAGAACAAATTATTACACACCCACAAACCCCTGGGCCATTCATCAGACAACAACAACCGCCGAGGTAACACACAGAGAACCCCTGCGCACCACCAGGGCTAGTGCAACGACCATCAACAACGGAGCCACGATTCAGTCCGAGGTAACACACAGAGAACCCCTGCGCACCACCAGGGCTAGTGCAACGACCATCAACAACGGAGCCACGATTCAGGACCTCATGTCGCTCACAAAAGAACTCAATGAGCTAAATCAAATATGCAACATCAAAGAAATGATTATAGCTGTGAAAGAACTCAAAGGAAAACTAATAAATTGCACTACAAAAATGGAACAACTTCAAGAATTCATGACTTTCTCCTACATCAAAGAAATGATTATAGCTGTGAAAGAACTCAAAGGAAAACTAATAAATTGCACTACAAAAATGGAACAACTTCAAGAATTCATGACTTTCTCCTGTTACATCCTCAGAGCACTCTCTCGAGCGCTCTCACTATTAGAATAAGGGCGCCACGCTCCACTAGATTTAAATACTAAATTCACGCGCCTCAATATATTATAGCTGTGAAAGAACTCAAAGGAAAACTAATAAATTGCACTACAAAAATGGAACAACTTCAAGAATTCATGACTTTCTCCCAACAACTTGAAAAAAATAATGGATAAAATCAAAATATGCAGTTGGAACGCACATGGCCTAGAAAATAAAAAAGGTGAATTAATTGATATGGATAAAATCAAAATATGCAGTTGGAACGCACATGGCCTAGAAAATAAAAAAGGTGAATTAATTGAGTTCTTACACAGACAAAATATCGATATAATACTGGTCAGTGAAACGAGATTAGACGACAGAGATAAACTTAAAATTAAAAACTATACTTGCATCAGAAAGGACAACACCAAAAAGGCAGGAGGTATAGTCGCACTCATAAAAGAAAATATTCCACACACTGAAATAAAAATCAAGCAAAAACTAAAAATAGAATACATAGGCATCAAACTTCAATCTGGCGTACATATAATAGGCGCTTACATCAACCCCACAGTTCAATTAAACGACCAAGAGCTTGACAGCATATTTAACTCACGTGACAAAGTTTTACTGATAGGCGATCTCAATGCCAGGCACAACAACTGGAACTGCCACACGAATAATCGAAGTGAAAACACTTTATCCAACTACTCACTGGCAAATATTTACTGATAGGCGATCTCAATGCCAGGCACAACAACTGGAACTGCCACACGAATAATCGAAGTGAAAACACTTTATCCAACTACTCACTGGCAAATAACTGCTGCATAATGTTCTCTGATAGCCCAACATGTTTCCCGTACAACAACACAACACCCTCAACTATTGATATAGCCATCAATAAAAACATAAGCGGCATATCACAAATAACATTTCTCTGATAGCCCAACATGTTTCCCGTACAACAACACAACACCCTCAACTATTGATATAGCCATCAATAAAAACATAAGCGGCATATCACAAATAACATCGATGGATGAACTCTCCTCGGACCATAATACAACACAACACCCTCAACTATTGATATAGCCATCAATAAAAACATAAGCGGCATATCACAAATAACATCGATGGATGAACTCTCCTCGGACCATAAGCCAATCTGCCTCGAATTAGAAGCTCAATATGCAAAAGCAGACTGGAAAAAGTTCAGGGAAATATTGAGTAAAAACATCATTATAACCCCTAAGATCTTGACACCAAAAGAACTGGACACCGCTGTAGAGAAAATCACAAAATCTATCCAACACGCTGTGGCGGAGACAATTCCATTAACACCACTCCACACCATCACAGACAAACTTCCACAAGAAATCATAGACCTCATTCGAAGCAGAAACAGGATAAGGAAAATATGGCAAAGAACACATGATAAATCCTATCGCAAAGTCGCCAATCAGACAACAAATAAAATCAGGCAACTAATAAACGAGTATAGAAATGCAAAATGGGCCAGCGAACTCGAAAAACTGAAGCCCCATGACAACTCCCTGTGGAAAAAAACTAAAATACTCAAGAAAGAATATCATCCAATACCAACGCTGATCCAAGGGAACATCGAGGCCAATACAGATGTGGGCAAAGCGAACCTACTAGCGGACCAATTTGAAAAAATCCATACAATTGAGAATAACAACACGGAAGAACAAAATTTAGTATCAAATACTGTCGAACAATTCATGAATAATAACACTCTCTACGATAGCACTGACCTAAAAACTACACCAGCAGAAATCGACAAAATAATTAAAAAGTTGCCCTCGAAAAACCAGCACCAGGAAATGACAAAATTCAAAATATAGTGCTCAAAAATGTCGGTAAAAAATGCCTTGTACAATTAATGTACATCTTATATAAAATGACAAATAACAATCTTTAGTACATGCAAACTAATTTAGAGTCAATTTTTGTTTAATTACCGGATGGCTGGTGAATTGCGGCTTCTATTTCTCCATCTTCAATATTCAAAGCAAGAAGCAACAAGTCATCGAGATTTTCATTCATTTTTAATTAAAATCATATACACGGTCTATGTAGGTAAATATATAATTTTGAGGTTATAACAAAACGCTAACTGAATATGAAACACTATTCAACTGTTCAAACGCTAGAAATTTCCCGCCAATTAGACCAATCCGTCGGCCATATTTGAGATTGGTTGGATTACTTCGGATATAAATCCAAGCAGCAATCCAGAGTTCCGCTAGACACACTGACTGTGAAATCATATTTTTTCTAAAGAAAGCCATTCATTTAAATTATAAATTACTCACGATAGCGTTCGAATATCGGCTGTGTCCATTCAACTCTTAAAAAGCTACGCACATGCAACACTTTGACAAGTGTACGAATTACTGCCATATGACGAGTCAGTGCTTGCGGTCATTAATTGCCGTTGTAGTTGTTGGAAAACTGCACTTCTTGTTAATTCACGTCAGTGTGCAAAATCATTTTCCGAATATTGACGCAAATACGAATTTTGCGATTGAACAAACCGAGAAAAGCCAATAACAGAATTAATAAATTCTGCATCTGTAGTAGAGGTGTTAAGGCCGTATGACATTGTCAATAGCGTAATTAAACTACGGCCAAGCACCATAGAAAGCACACCCCGTAGAGCGATGGTAAAATCACATGGTAATAGAACGCGCGGATAGTCAAGTAACCGACTGACAAATTTCTTTACCATGAAAATATATACGGCGACGATTACTAAAAAAAACTGCGCGACACGGCTTCACTTTTTAAATAATAACTCGGAAACTAATCATACATGGGATCTGGTTTTCAATACCAACCATCTTTGATAAATTACGAAGAGATTGGTACTAGTTTCCTGGGGAAAAAAAAACAGAATTGCGACCGGGATTGTGTTGACATACGGGAATTTTAGTCCGGACATCTGCTAATCGCGATATTCTATTGTAAATATCTAACGAATAAAAACACTTTTTAACTAACTACAAACGGTTAAATTGAGCGGAGAAATTCCTCTTTCTAATGAACTAAACCCGACAACTTTTCAACGACTACTAGTGACGCATGATGCCATATTATGCATCACAGTCACTACATTTACGTGTACCGAGGGCAGAGTACACCTATGCTGCGCGTATACGGGGTGTGCAAAATGATTTATAGTCGATGTTTATGAGCAGACTGAATCGTCTGAAGAAGTTTTATAAAGTAACAGGTCTAAACTATTTATTTTGTCATTTCAGCAGTAGAAGGTAAAACAATAGAATCCTCTATCAGACTATTATTCCTCAAAAATGTTTTGCTTACCATCTGCTTACGTTATACAGTTTGAATGCTTCAAAGACTACACCTGCTCAAAGACAATAGCTTTTATGATTTTCCATATTAAAATGATACATCAGCATAGTGACAGGATGGGCTTTGTGTATGACTTAAACAAGATGGTCTTCTAATAGCTATAAAAATAATAATCGTAACCGGCCAATGCACTCTTCCCCGCGCTTCGTCTTGATAGCGCGCGACACTCCTTTGCGCTCGCTATGCCCTGCCTCCTTCCCCGCACTTCTGCTTATCAAGCAGAAATTTTGCATTATTTTTATAGTAGTCCTCCTAGCAGCGGTGTAAATTCAATTAGAGGCATCATTCGCCTTTGTGCTGTCAAACGGAGTGCCAGTGATGTATCATACTCCGTGTTTGAATAATTATAAACTTGAAAAATGGTGATCAGGTGCAGTGTGTCTATGGAAGTAGGTGTTCTCGTCCCTGAAGACTTGACAGTGACCGTTGTCCCTATGTACAACATGATGGCAGTTGTACCTCATGAGCCTGAGCCTGAGCCTGAGTCCGACTTCGATTTTCAACCCTATTTTCCTCCGGTTCGTGTGTATGATCATCGTCCATACTTGAGGGCTGTAGAAGTGCCAGCATTTTATCGACGCAGATATCCTGACGATCCTGCACCTGAAGAATTGCTCCGTCGATTGAACTTCAGACAGGACAAAGCGTGTGATAAGTGGGTACGAGAGTGCAATGAGGAAGAAACTCTCGACGATGAGGCGGTTCCACTGGTGTTCTGCATAGATTTTGGTCAGGAACCTCAATGTTGGCGCCTCCACATTTTTTAGACGTGCCATCACCAGATTTGAATTCATATGATTTTATTACATTTCACGAAAAAAAGTGAGCCGAGTGAATTAACATATGAAAAAATTTGTTGTCCTAACAGAATCGGGAAAAATCACTATGGACCTATCATCATTGAATTCATTCAATATCTTCAAATTTAACTAGTGTAAAAATTGAATAAAATTATGTAGTATTTTTTTTATTTCTCCAAAATCATATGATGTCCTTTTAATCGCTTGAAACACAACTAAATCAATTTTTCATTCCTAAATTATATTTACTTATCCTTTTTAAAATATAAATTTTAATAAATATTGTACGGAGACCTAAGAGTAAATATAAGGGATGAAGAGGTGCGCGCGGTGATGCGCACGCATACTGAGGACAGGGCGCCGGTAATATGTAAGTAGAATATATATATACCATTCTTCCCATCTACAGCCGCCGGGTATTACCCTCTTCCTAGGGCCCTACCACCTCATCAGCTGTGACGGACACTGAATATTGTTCGAATCGAATATTTGATTTTTTTTGAACATTAAAAAAAATCAAATTTTTTCGTTCGGTTTCGGCCAAATTGTGTCACCACTTTAACGACTCTCCGCTTACCACCCGCTCCGCGCCTACATACACGGTGGCCGCCGTGGAAGGGGCAGGAGTGGGGATGGGAGTGGGGGGCGCCAAAGTGGCCACTACACTACTCGTGTCTCAAACAAGGAAAGCCACTCGAACGATCAAGCAAACTCACTCCTCTCAGTCCTCAACTTGATAGCGACAAACTCATACGACTGCGAGGGAGGTTGGCCAACAGTAACCTCGCTGACCTCACCACGCGTCCGTACATCCTGCACCACCCATCGCACTTATCTCAGCTGCTCATCGCTGACGCACACAAGAGAACCCTTCACGGAGGTACCATCCTCACACTGGCACAGCTCCGTCAAAGAGCATTGATGCAGTCAGCCGAGGAATAAAATTGGTCAAATTCCAGAATTTGGCCGAAACCGAACGAAAAAATTTGATTTTTTTTTAATGTTCAAAAAAAATCAAATATTCGATTCGAACAATATTTAGTGTCCGTCACAAATTATTTAAAAAAAAACATTAATTTTAAGGCGTTGTTTTTGTCCCTTTCACCGCTAATATTTCAGAAACTATTCATCCGAGCCCAGGACATCTAGGGAGGCGATTTTAGCTCCTCAATTAAGGAACACAATCGTTCATTGTTTATCCTGCTACGATAAATAGTTTCCGAGATATTAATTTTTTAACACGCAATGTTAATATTTCGCCCTAGCGCGCATTGGCGATCGGCCACTTTCGACGCTCCTGCAGCGCAGCGCGCTTGCGCGAAATAACAAAGGATGGCGAGACACTCGGTCCTTGTCTAATGCGTCTAGTAGCGTAGCGAACATCATGCAGGGGGTGCCTCATGCAGGGGGTGCCTAGGGTGGGGGCACCTCATGAACTAGCGATCACGCATACCCGAGCTATAGGGGATAAGCTGAGGTACAAGTCAATGACTAAAACACAAAGATGAGCAGGCATCTACGATGCATGAACTGATTAAATCTTTTGAGTGAGACAGTGTATCAAGGAAGCTTGACTCCACCACTCACAAGGGAGTTTGTATGCAGGGCATGCACTTCTGATGACGAAAATTGTTCTTCGGTCCATGTATGATACGTCGCGACCATGATAATAAATAGAACTACGTAAGGAAGTACAGGCCGTTCCGATGATGTATGCAAACCGACCCTGATGGTTCACCAGGTTCCAAATAATACCGGAGGTTTCGCTTGGCCCCTTAATGCCAGGCATTCGAGGGGGGTGGGGGGTGGGGTCGTCCTCGGGTGTGGCATCTCTGGGTTCGTCGGGACTCGGAGTATAGGTCCACGGCCCCGTAACCTTCTCGGGTACCCGTGGACCTCGCCACACCCTCATCGGAGCTTCATGCTCAGAAGAAAAGTCGAGGTGCATCTTCTTCGCGCCCTGCAAACTTTCTCTTCCACAGCTGGACTCGCCCAATTATATTGTTACCCCCTTTGGCTAATAATATCAGACAGCAAAGGGGAGCCAAGCGCCTTCGGGCGAAGGTACTGATAAGCAGCAGAGATCCAATTATATTGTTACCCCCTTTGGCTAATAATATCAGACAGCAAAGGGGAGCCAAGCGCCTTCGGGCGAAGGTACTGATAAGCAGCAGAGAGCTACACCCGACCTAGGTGTGAGACTTGCGACGCTAGCAGAGCAGATACCAGATGATAATATATCCTTAGGTACTACGGGATCGGATTAAGCCATAGACTTGATACGATCAAAGTCTATTTCCGATAGTGTCTGTGGTTTACCACAGGCACAATTGAGGTTGGACTCGTAGTGGTAAGTGGCAAGCTTCGTTTGGGATGCGAAGTAGCTGCCCGTCACTCTTGTAGTGGCGGGTAAAAGTAATAGATGGTTTGGTTGTTCTTATGGACCTGTTTGTACCTCTATAGGTGTTGAAACGGTAAACCACACTCAAGTAGTGTCGAACAGCTATGATGAGTTGTGTGCGTGCAGCTGTGTGTAGCGTCCTGTCGTGAAAATAATAATATTGACAACGTTTTTGTAACTTTTTGTTAGAAACAATGACTGAATACGAAGTGCTGCATAATAACCT
The DNA here is from genome assembly GCA_002156465.1 of Macrocentrus cingulum. Taxonomy (NCBI): domain Eukaryota; kingdom Metazoa; phylum Arthropoda; class Insecta; order Hymenoptera; family Braconidae; genus Macrocentrus; species Macrocentrus cingulum. The sequence goes on along the minus strand of MVJL01000549.1, from coordinate 7,454 downwards.
TAAAAACTTATGGAAATAATTTTTAAAGTGAAACTTTTATTCTATCGCCCCGAATTTTTCTAGCTGTGTGTCGCATGTCGCATTACAGGCGGCCGCGGAGTAGGGGTAAAGTCAAAAGCGCTCGGAGTAGGCGCTCGGTAAGCAGCCAAGGCCAATATGGCGGCGCCCATGGTTAGCATTAGCTGACTGTGTAGTACGTATTCTATTGTGATTGTCCAATTGTTACGTTATTAGGTTAAGGTGAAAGACGCGATTGTGATACCCTATATCGAATGATTTTCCAAAAAAATTCGGTTGAAGATCTACGATCCAACGCCTACAATCCAATAAAAGTTTCACTTGCGTCGTGGTTTCTTAAAACCACACAATGTTTTTTTTCCCCTTCAAACACTTTGGAAATACATTAATCAAATATAATTCAATATTAAAAAATGTTACTGAAGTTAAAAAATTAAGGGTAAAATTTACTCTAAAGAACTTTTAATTAAAATTTTTATATCTTTATTAGTTATCAAGATAAGGTTTTTTATAAAATTTTTATTCATCAAAATATCTCGAAAAAGAATCGAAGTTCGGAAAAATTTTACTCCACATTTTTTGCATGGAATTAAATTTCTTATCATTTGAGTCTTATAATATTTTTTGTTATCTCACTTATTTATTAGTTGATAATAATTAGTTTAATTAAACATGAAAATACTCAAACATGAAAATACGATCATGAACAGAAACCTCAGTACAATTGTGCCACGCAACCTACTTATTATCCATACGTGTTTTACTGCTTACAATCAATGTTTTTATGCCCACTGCTTTCACTTTTATCCCACCATTTTCATCATCGAACTCATAATTGCACACTGCGCACTTAGATTCATCGTATTCAGTCATTGTTTCTAACAAAAAGTCACAAAAACGTTGTCAATATTATTATTTTCACGACAGGACGCTACACACAGCTGCACGCACACAACTCATCACAGCTGTTCGACACTACTCGACGCATTAGACAAGGAGCGAGTGTCTCGCCATCCTTTGTTATTTTGCGCAAGCGCGCTGCGCTACAGGAGCGTCGAAAGTGGCCGATCGCCAATGCGCGCTAGGGCGAAATATTAACATTGCGTGTTAAAAAATTAATATCTCGGAAACTATTCAGGGTATCACCTTAAGCGTATCATTGGTGACACTCAGCTCACTGCCGAAGAATTCACCACGCTTCTTTGTCAAGTGGGAGCAGCACTAAATTTGCGGCCACTGTGCCGGTTGACAAACGACCCTGACGATCTCGCTGTACTTACTCCAAGTCACTTTTTTATTGGGGAATCTATCACAACTGTTCCTGAGCCCGATCTCCAAGAGATTCCGATCTCGAGATTGTCCAGATGGCAGATAACAAGTGAATTATTTCAACAATTTTGGACAAAATGGTCATCCGAGTACCTCCTATAGCTGCAGGCCATATACAAATGGCAACATCGAAACTCAAACGTAGGAGTGGGTACAGTATTGTTGATCAAAGACGAAAGATACCCTCTAACGAAGTGGCCACTCGGTTGCGTAATTCAGACACATTCAGGCGCTGACAGTTTAGTCAGAATAGTAACAGTGAAGACACCAACAACTACATTGAAACGACCGATCGCAAAGCTAATTTCTCTACCAGTGGAGCGTGACGAGGCCTTTGCTGCGATTTGTATCATCGGCAAGGGGGAGAAAATGTTTGAGAAAGGAGGTTCATCATAAAACTTCACGGCCGGCTGTGGACTTCACGTCCACGGCCGGCATGCGGAAAAATGTGGCATCAAGGGATAAATTCTGGACTTGCCTTGCTTGAACTTGTTGAAAAACTCCGGGTCACGGAAAATCAGCGCAGGAGTCTTTCCTCCACGTTTAATCTCCACCTTAGTCATGCAGAGCTAGCTGCTTTCCCCTCCCGATAAATGAGTCGGTTTAACTCGGAAGACAGCAGTTCGTACAGTTCTTCAAGTCCACGAGTTTCGAACGGCAATACCGGAGTGTTTTTACGCGTTCGCTAAAAGGTTCGCCGGACATGGACACACGGCAATGCGGCGGCAATGGCCTGAAATTGTGGCCTGGAAGCTAGAATATCATATATACACATCAGTAGATTACAAATTCAATTCGTCTGCCAGATAATAAAAAAAAAGTATTGTTGATTATATTTCAATTGGATAGAATAAAATTTAATCATATCCACAGAAATGCCCTCGTTTTGCTTGCATAAACAATTTTTCATGCAGAAATTATGGATACAATGCGTCATGTTTGTTCGTTCTATCAATTACCCCATTTTGTTTATATAATTCGATATATAAGTTAATATTCTATTCATTGACATTTTTTTAAGTTTTCTGTGTCGAAAGCTAAAAGAAATTCAAAATTTATTTCTGTTCTGAAATCGCTCACTTGACACCGTAACATGTGCATGCGCAGGCTGCGTCAGAATAATAATCCACACGACGGAAGTGATGCTTGCTGCGTCGTTTTTATCTTTGTCCTCTTCGCTCTTCCTCTCACTCACAGAGACGAGTTATATATCAGTCTCTCTATATCTATATACGTACAATGGCAGTGTACCTATACACATGGTGCCTGTAATTATCTTTAACATCGTTCGGTCTTTTGGAAAACTAATTCGCGGAATATGAAGTGTAAAATTCGCCTGATCTAATCATCTAATGCTTTCGGTGTGGATCTTGTTATTTCGTCGGAAAAGTCTCCTTGAACATTGACTACTTGGATCACGCTGTGCGGCGGCAGTGCGTGGTTATTCACACGGCTTTTACACTCGGCTAAAAACTCTAAGACAACAATCGGCTTCGGCAAAACTCAACAATGTATTAACAAAGACATTAGTATTAAGATTACTTGAATATTGTAACTTTTGGCGTGCCTTCCGCCTGAGCAGGTGGCACTTAGCCACCCTGCCAATAGAACCAGTGTGTTTTCTTAATTGTAATCCGGCTATCAACAATTTTCAATCCCTGACCTGCCAGTCCCAGATTCCCGGTCGGCTGCTAATTAACAGTTACAATGTATATAAAAATATCCAACTAATCTCATAGTACACAATAAGGAAATCTTCCTCAGACAATTAAGTTTGAATATTTTCAAAGTTTATTTCAAATATAACAAATTAATTAATTACAATAAACGATTCTCTTCAATATTTATGCGTTAAGGAGGTTGGAGCGTTTCTATAGGTTAAAAAACCATTTCCAGCTTTGAGTCATGAAGTATATTTTTTTCACATCAATTAATCACTTATAAAATTATGTTTCAAATATGAAATCATTTCACCGTCTAGTTATTGAATAAATTTACTGTAAAGTTGACACTTTTAACGTAGGCTCTTGTGGAAAAGTCACAAAAACGTGTCATCTTTACGGTAAATTTATTCAATAACTAGACGGTGAAATGTTTTCATAATTAAAATGCAATTTTATAAGTGATTAATTTATGTGAAAAAAATACTTTATGATTCAAAGTTGGGAATGGTTTTTCGACCTATAAGAAACGGTCCAACCGCCTTAAAAGAATAAATATATCTGGAAATTTTTGTTTATACGAAAAATGAAAAGCAAAAACACCGCGAAATCTATATGGAATTCTATTCGATTGCGAGACACGGGACCAGACGAGACCAAAAAGATCGATAGTCGGGATGATTCGAGAGGCTTGATCTACAAAGTTGAGTTCCGATAGTGAGTTTTCAGGTTTTAGAGCATTGAGGGACTATTGAGAAAGACAGAAGACCAGGCAAAGAACCTGGCGCTTCATAGGGTAAAGGTCCGGGGGAGCACAGTTTTAGAGTATTAAGTGTAAGTGTTGCAACACCATTTGTGGCCCTGTCCACAAAATGGCTTGCAGTCTTGCCCGTCCCGTCTCCCCGCTTGATGTTTCCGTCCACTCCGTGAGCCCTGGCGGGCGCCAGTCAATTTTTATCCCGGGAATTGACAAACCCCGATACCTTAAACGCAAACCACAAAATACTTACCTAAGATCGCGGAGTCAGGTGCCGTAAGAACGAGACGAGACATATGCCGGCGACTGTTCAGGGGTATCGGTTTTGGAGAGTAGGGTCGGGTTCGATCACAAATACACTAAACGGAATTGAATAAGTTTCTTCATTTTACTATCCTCACAGAAACTTAACTTTTCGTCACTCAACTCTGCGGTAATTCTCACAACAAACCTCCCCGGAGTTTTCTCAACGTTCTACAGGGACTGGGACATTCACACACGTCTCGAAATAGTTCTCCATGTCTCATACCGGGAGTCAGGACCATGTTACCCTTACTCGACAGCCGGAAACGGTCCAACATACCCGATTAGAACTTTCGCTGGATCTTCACGGGAACTTTCAGCGGTCTTACTCAGTTGCCGGGTGCTGCACGACTCTCATTGCTCTCACGTCTGGACTTCGAGTATGCCTCACGCTTCTCCTTTCACCCTTTCCGCGATTCTCCCCTACTCTGTGGACCAGGAACCGCGCCTCCATCCCTGCTTTGCTGTAGTCAGTGGGGAGAATCCCCTCAGCGTCCTCTCTTGGTTTGGTGGTTGACTGGGCAATAACCCTGGCTTCCTCGGCGAGGGTGGGTTAATTCCCCACTGAGTCCCGCCACTTCAAAGCCGTTGCCAGACCTCTTGTTTTCCCCCAAACCCTTCCTGGAGCGGCACCATCTCAGCTGCACTTCTGGACTATCTTCGGTAAGTTTCTCCGGCGGTCGGCCTTCGTTACCCGAAGTATGGCCAGGCTGCCGTTTAGCTTGGCATTGGACGCCACGACACAGGGTATAACACCCCCTTCTCCACTACCCAGCACCCTCTGACTCCTTATAACCGTCTGGATCACCCGCACCCGGTGTGCCGCAGTGGCGGTACAAAAAGTAACGTCACAGTGTGGTAGATCCGGGTACGCCGTGGCCACGCACGATATGAAGTTTAGGTTTGATTATTGTAAATGAAAGTGGCCACATCATTCGCATGCTCCTCACAGACCTCTGTATAGAATTACTCCTCTTTAGAATTTAAAAATTTACTGCGACAATTACTGTGATAGTAGGCATGTACTTGCACTAAACTGCATTTAACCCCTTGAATTTGAACCATATAACATAATCTGGATAGTCATAATTATTTTTTCACCCCGTGGGGTATTTACAAGGGCAATTTTCATAAAATGTACCGGTTTCCTTAGTCAAATCTTCTTCTGACTCTCCTTCCACTTCAGGAGGTTATTGTTGAGCACTAAGTAACGGGACCTAGCAGTTGCAGCATAGGAATCCTCCACCAACTGATTTAATTCTGCCTTCCTTTGGAAACTTGAAGAGGATACAGAACAATACCATACACTCGGACCCGTCAATGTGCATGTACCAAGAACGAGTTTAGCCGTATCTCTACCTACCTCAGTAATCGATAGCTGGTGAGAAGATATCCAACGTTCCTCAGTAATCACGATAACTTGTGAGAGATCTAGCGGCAACCCTTTGGGATTCGCGATGATGTATTCGGGACGTGATGAAGTGCCCCTTTGCGATGAATAATTTTAAAATCATCCTTCATCAATTCCATTGGGCTAATCGATCGGTGGGATTCTTCAAGTTATGAGGCCATAGCAGACTACTATGAACGGTACTAACGGTAACCCTCGAGATAACAACGGAATTCCCGGATAGCATATACAATTGCCAGACACTCTTGCTCGGTCACGGTGTATTTCTTTTCGGCGTTTGTGAGTGACCGACTGGCCATGAGCAATAACTCTCCGCGCCCATGATTTGTGTTAGAACGGCGCCAGGTCCTACAGAGCTAGCGTCCGTCTGCTGGGTCCATCGCTGGGTGAAGTCAGGACAAGCCGAGGATGGAGACTCAGTCAAAACTACCTTCCTGGTCGAACGCTTATCTCTGGGATTTCTCCCACTGCCAGACTTTATCTTCACGCATTAGTAAGGTTAAAGACATTATAACGGTAGCAAAATCCTGTATAAATCTGCGGTACCACGGACCCATACCCAAGACTTGTCGTAGCTGTTTTAAATTACAGGGTTCTGGAAAATTCAAAACCGCTGACGTCACGCTACACTCTGTGATGATTTAATTACATCATCCTCCAACATTGAATCCACCTTTTACCACATGCATTCATATATCACTGGTGTGGCATGATATTGTTTCTATCTTATGGGAGGATGTCTCTACTAAAGAGGAAATCTAACGATATATGTAGCGGGGATAGACGCTAACAATAATTTAATATCTGACTCCATAATTGCACAGTACACTGATTTATTTATATGATACAATGGGTGTACACATATGTAGCGGGGATAGACGCTAACAATAATTTAATATCTGACTCCATAATTGCACAGTACACTGATTTATTTATATGATACAATGGGTGTACACATGTGGTGTCGAGCTGGGTCGACGGGTGACGTAAGACTGTCGATCAGTCAATGCGCAGTCGAATATCGAAGGACTGTGTGCGCGTGTATGTGTGGCGTTGCCGCCACAGTACTCCCCTTTTTGAGAAAAGAAACGTGATTGAAAATATGTACAGTAAATGCGCGACAATATTTATGTGTGGCGTTGCCGCCACAGTACTCCCCTTTTTGAGAAAAGAAACGTGATTGAAAATATGTACAGTAAATGCGCGACAATATTTACAAGATATGCGTAGAAGAAAGGAAATATTTACAATGAAAGGTGCGTTTAAATTTGAAATCGAACGTTTCGCGTGGGAGTTCGTGCTTGCTGTGCGGGTTGCACTGTAGGTTTATTGCAGGTTGCTGGGGCTCAACGTCAGGTGCAGCGTCATCGGCCAATTGGTAGACGGGCTTGAGCCGGTCAATTGAAATTGCCGTGGGTTGGCGCTTGTGTTCCACCATGAAAAATTTGTCTCTCCTCGCCAGGACTCGGTACGGGCCTTCGTACGGTGGCGAAAAGGACGGGCCAATTTGCCCAACTCGCACCAAAACATGGGAGCAATTGTTAAGGTCTCTGAAACAGAAAACAGAACGCGTTTCGTACGGTGGCGAAAAGGACGGGCCAATTTGCCCAACTCGCACCAAAACATGGGAGCAATTGTTAAGGTCTCTGAAACAGAAAACAGAACGCGCCCCATGGCGCGATGTATAAGTTGGAGCAAGGTCTTTAAATTTATTTTTCAGGTCCGCGAGGACGTCGCGAACGGTCGCGTTTTCAGAAAACAGAACGCGCCCCATGGCGCGATGTATAAGTTGGAGCAAGGTCTTTAAATTTATTTTTCAGGTCCGCGAGGACGTCGCGAACGGTCGCGTTTTTGCTCGAGGGGACTAGAAATTCGCCGGGTAGGCGCACTGGTTCGCCGTAGACGAGCTCGGCAGGCGTCGTCTTGATGTCCTCTTTCCAGGCAGCTCGTAGGCCGAGGAGAACAGCTGGCAAGG